>CAIGRF010232438.1:0-27990 GCA_903798235.1 Fraxinus ornus | reverse complement strand
TATGTCTCGCACCAAATACTAATAGAATATATGCTTGAAAATGAAATAAACACAATTAAATTAGAATCATATCATTCTAGTTCTTCAAAAGAAAATTTCTTGAACTCTTGTCACTTGTTTGGAGAACACATCTATCTTGCCACTTGTTTGGAGAACACATCCATCAACTCAATGATGCATTTAAATCTGAAAATTAATAAAATCATACAACTTGTTAGATTTTAAAAGAACACATCCATCAACTCGCATCTTTCAATTTTTCCTAAAAGACAGTATATAAGTGTATATATACGTGCACACAAACATATAAATAGAACTAAAAAATTAAATTATTTATACTTACAAGTCTTTGATGATTTTTAAGCTCAGTCAAACATACTGTGAGATGTGGAATGGTTACTATCTCTACTCTAAATTGCACAGATTTACCTTAGTTCCATTGAGACAATCGAAGTGTGATTCTAGCAAAGAATCAAGTCTAAGGAAAAATAATGTTTTAAAACCCGACAATGACACTAAAATTCATTGTCTGAAGGGTCAATAATGACTAGCCAAAACACTGCTCAACAATGCCAATGGAGTTTATTCAAGAACTGCAGCGTAAAAGTAATCCATGATCAATGATACGATTCAAACTGGTTATAATAAGAGCGACTTGTAGAATCATAACTAAAAATCATCAAAGACGTGGCAAAGAAACAGAATGCCAGAAACATTGCAATAGATGTAATAACCTCAAATCGAAATTTTTTTTACCTTCTTAAGGAAGCGGAGGAGAATCAATCTGCATAGATCTCCCGATTGACAACAAGGCCGATTCAAACGCTTTAGATTTCCAACGAAAAATCTCAGAACATCGAGAAGGATGGAATTAGCATGTGTAGAGTTGAAAAAATCGATATGAAGCAATGGTGATGAAGGGCGATTTGCTGAAAAAGAAAGAAAGAATTATTCAGTAAGGAAGAGAAGACGCTGGGGAGAGGAGACTGCAGAGGCTGGGGAAAGAGATTCGAATAGGGTATTAAGTGGGATTTGGGTAAATTATGGAGGGAGCATTTTGGGCTGGGCCTTTTAGTAAATAAATGCTATTATATGATGTTTAGATAAATTTCAAATTTATTTTATAGCACTATCAACAAAAATGCTATATTTAAATGCTATAAAATGTGTTAAATGTTGTAGTGTATAGTACTTGCTTGTCACCCAAATGAACCAGGGGCAGGAAGTGGGGTGAGTCGTTCGTCAGATTGTCGGCATGGCTTGCTCCACTTACAAGCCATGCTGACCCGACTAGCACCCGAGGCGAGCACGAATTATCTTGCCTAGGATAGAGACTCGCATGGCTGATTTCCTGCATGCAATTGTGTGGGCTGTAATAATGTCAGTGTCCAGCCCACTTAGGCGGTGATGATCTGGCCTTTTGGCCCATTTCTAATAATCTATTATAACTGAAGTGAGCCTAGTTTAACCAGGCCCAATATCCGGTCCAGTACGGTAAAATTGTTGTGTTTCTCCGAGCCATTGTATGAGGCCTTGATATTTTTGAGGGATTCGAATGGTTTCTAGATTCATTCTTTCTTTCGATTTTTCTCTCATTTTCTTCTGGAGATTTCTGTGTGCTCTTATTCCTTCATATTCTTCTTGATGCTATTCTCTCGAATATGTTTCGTGAATGTTATTTCTGTGTGAAATCTAGTGTGAGTAGTTGGTAGCATTGGATCCTTTTGTCTCATTGAAGAAAACTCGGTTTTACTGGATGGTTCGTGAGGGTTACTATCTGTGATCTGGGCTTCATTGTATTGAAGGATTTGGTTATGAGCCTATGGTCTGTGAGATCTTGATGTACAATGGTGATTTGGTGTTGATATGTATAGAATAGGGCTTTGAGATTCTTCGATCTGTAATATTCTTGTTCGATCTTTTATAACAGTGGTATCAGAGCCATATTTAGCTTTTCTTGGGTCTTCGTTCGAGTTTTGGAGGCTTAGAAATTAATTTTCAGTCTCCATTCTTTGATCGCTTGATAATCTGGATACCCTAGTTCTTGTGATTTTTAGTTCTTGGGGCTTCTGTGTCATGATCTGGATTTGGGGTTATTGAAAGAAATCTGTGGTGTGTGTTCCTTATTTCTGGTGTGATCGTGGTACTCTATTTGATAGGGTACCCTTGATTCATGATTTCCTTTATCGTTTTCTAGTGGAACACCACCTCTCTGCTGTGCTCTGAGGCGGGTTTGCTGGTGGTTAAATTAATACCACCCTTTGGTTTGCACATTCTAACCCTGAACTGTCCCCTCCCTGTGTATGATTCATTTTTCCTTATTATCATTGTGGAGTGATCAAGTTGAGCCTTAACCTGGGAACAAGATTCTCACGGAATCCTAGTGAACTTGATCATTCTTGGTGCATCTGTAGTTCTGGTTATTTGATTATGCCCTACTGTACAATTTGTTTATACCTGTTTTTTTTATTAGCTTATATTCTTGATTATGTTCTTGTGTTGTTGCCTAGAATTCTTTTGTATATCCTGAATAGTTGTGATAATTCTTTGCTGCCTATTCACCGTGGCCTATTATCCTTTTATCTGCTTGTGTAGTTCTAATTGCCTTTTTTCTTAAGTGTATCAATTGTCGTAGTTTTACTATTTTCCTGAAATACTTTGTGTTATTTATGAAAAGTAAAATCATGACACTGCTTTTGAATTTGGTATTTTTGATGGAAAATGGGATTTTCCCATTTGGCAACAAAAGATGAAAGGTGTTTTAGTTCAACAAAAGAAGCAATAACACAAACTTTTCCTGAAACTANTCATTTGAATTAGGTATTTTTGATGGAAAAGGGGATTTCCCCATTTGGCATCTAAAGATGAAAGGTGTTTTAGTTCAACAAAAGAAGCAATAACACAAACTTTTCCTGAAACTATAACAACTGATCAAATTCTTGAAGCTGATGAACTTACATATGCATCTATTATTTTGCATTTATCTAATCAAGTGTTAAGGAAAGTAGGAAAACAAGAGTGCTAAAGCCTTATGGGATGAGTTAGAGAAACTGTACTTAGCTAAGTCCTTACCCAGTAAGTTGTTCTTGTTAGAGAGGTTTTTTAGTTTTAAGTTAGATACCTCTAAGGACATAGAAAACAATCTTGATGCTTTTAGTAAGCTGATTCAAGATATCACCAATGCAAGTGATAAAGTCTCTGATGAGTATAAGGTTGTTATGTTGTTGAATGCCATTCCTGATACCTATAAAGATGTCAAGGCTTCCATAAAATATGGTAGGGATACCTTAACATCTGAAATTGTTATAAACTCTTTGAGGAGTAGAGAACTAGAACTTAGGTTTGAAAGAGAGAATGGGGGGCCTGAGACTTTATTTGTGAGAGGGAGGACTCAAAGTAGGTCTAATGGAAACCAAGAAGGCTTTAACAATCAGGGTAACAATAATAAGAAGAAGTTTAAGGGTAGGGACAGGTCTAAGTCTAAGACTAGGAATAAAAAGTGCTATGGATACAGGAAGACTGGCCATCTTAGAAAAGACTGTTTTAAAAGGAAGAATGAAATGAAAGGTAAAGGAATTGATGAAGGAAATCTTGTAGAACCTAGTGATCCTAATTTTGTTGATGTCTATGTTGTGACTGAACCTTCTTTTGACTGTGATTCTGCCAACATTGTTCATAGTGAGAATCAGATCCATGAATGGATTCTAGATTCTGGTTGCACCTTCCATATGTCTCCTAAAAGGAGTTGGTTTAACTCTTTTAAGGAGGTCAATGGTGGAGAGGTTGTAATGGGCAACAATATTGCATGTAGTGTTGAAGGCATAGGTTCTCTACATTGAAATTTGAAAATGGTTATATATTTACCTTGGAAAGGATGAGATATGTTCCTGAACTGATAAGGAACCTGATTACAATGGGAAGTTTGGATGATTTAGGTTTGCTAAGTAAGGTGGGTGATGGTTTATTAAAGGTGATGAGATGATTTCTTGTGATGCTTAAAGGTATTAAGAGGAATGGGATTTATGTTGCTAAAGCTAGTGCTGTTGTTGGTAGGGTTGCAGAGTCTTCTAATACTGAGCTTCATGCCACTTTAAAATGGCACAAGAGACTAGTACATATAGGTGAGAAGGGCCTTTATATCCTTCATAAGAAGGGGGCTTTTGGGAAGGATTCTATTTCTAGAATTCCTTTATGTGAAAACAGCACCTTAGGAAAACAACATAGGTTGTATTTTAACACTAGGAAGCATAAATCTACATCTGTCCTTGAGTATATACACTCTGATTTATGGGGACCTTTATCCACTATCACTCAAGGAGGAAATATGTATTTTCTTTCCTTGATTGATGATTACTCTAGGAAGGTTTGAGTTTATTTGTTGAGACACAAATCTGAGGCTTTTGTGAAGTTTAAAGCCTGGAAACTGTTAATAGAAAACCAAACTGGGAAGAAAGTTAAAACTCTTAGGACTGACAATGGCATTGAGTTTTGTAATGCTGAGTTTGATCTTTTAGGAGACATAAAACAGCTCCTTATACCCCTCAGCAGAATGGGGTGGCTAAGTGGATGAATAGGACTTTGCTAGAGAAAGTGAGGTGCATACTGGTTGGTTCAGATGTGCCTAAAACCTTATGGAGGAAGCCTTGATGACAGCCACTTACATTGTTAATAGAAACCCTTCTAGTGCTCTAGGTGATAAAATACATGAAGAGTAATGGACTGGAATTGTACATGATTACTCACACATGAGAGTTTTTGGATGTGATGCCTATTCTCACCAAAACTTAGGAAAATTAGAAACTAGGGCCCAGAAATGTTTTTTCTTAGGCCATCCTGATTGGGTGAAGGGTTATAGGTTGTGGAGTAGAGAATCTAGTGGTTTTAAGATTATCACTAGCAGGGATGTCACTTTTGATTAGCAAAACATGCATGTTTGAGAGGTTAAGGGTCTGAAAAGTCTGTAGAAGGGTTAGGAAGTGATAGGACCAAGCTGCAGGTGGAGCTTGGCATGCCATCTCAACCTGCTGATTCTAAACAGGTTAAGACAGAGGCCGAGAATGAGAATCCGAGTGATGACAGAGAAGAAGCTGAGGTTCAGGATGATGTAGAAGAGCAATGTAGTGACTATCAATTGACTAAGGATAGAGTTATGAGAGAAATTAGAGAACCTATAAGGAATAGAGACTACCTGACTTTAGCCTTACTTTCTTATCAAGATTTAGTTTTTAGAGAGCTTAAATCCTATGAAGAAGTTAACTGGAGGTTCCTTCTGGAGGGTTTACGAAAATCGAGCTTTTCTGATCAGTGGAGATGCCTTATCTTTAAATGCATTTCTTCTCCCTACTACTCTATCATGATTAATGGTAAGACACGTGGTTTCTTTAAACCTTCGAGAGGTTTACGTCAAGGAAATCCTCGTCTCCATATTTGTTTATCATGGTACAAGAGCTCTTGTCTAGGATGATTAATCAAGCTTACGCTAGCAATCAAGTTCAGCCGTTTCACTCTAGAGGATGTATGGTTAGTCATTTACGCCCCGTTTGATCTACATTATTATCTCATTAAAATGAAAAATATGACCGTTATCCATCACATCAACATTTAAATTCAAATTTTCTATCTCTTGTGTGGGTCTCATAACGACTATATTTTTCATTCTCATGCTACAATAATTTGGCTCAAACGGGGGCTTATTTTATGCTGATGATCTACTTATTTTTGCCAATGGTAGGAAAACTTCGATTGTCAAGCTGATTGATATTTTAAAGAGATATTAATTAGATACATTATAATTATATATATTATAAATATAATTACCTAAACCCACCATAATATAATTACCCAAACCCTAATCGTCTCCCATCCATCTCTCGCTCTCTCTTCACAGTTCACACTCCTAGCCGGCAGCCGCTCTACCCTCTCCCTTTGTCGTCGTCGTTTAGGAATGCCCACCACCAAAGACACCTCCTACCCCGCTACAAAGCCACGTTTGATGTAAGATCAAGCAGCAGTTTTCTCATTCTCTTCTCTTCTCTTCATATCTCATCTCTCTCTTTGTCGTTCTACCCTCTTCCTCAAACTGCCATCACCGTTGAGTAGTGCCATCCGTCGAGATGTGAGAGTCGAGCAGCGGCATAGTTGCTGTAGTGCGACGCCCTCAAAGCCGACGATGTGAGTGACTTGGGCGAGCGATGTGAGTAATTTTGCCAGTCAATGGATCTAGGTAGCGATGGCTATGGTGCGGTACAGATAATGGTGTGGTGGTCAATGTTTGTTTATGGTGGTGATTTGGGGAGTTTGTGGTGGCTGCTGGTGGTGAATCTTGCATTTTCTTACGATGGTGTTACAGGTGTTTCATGGTGGTTGTTGTGCGGTCTTGGGTTGTGGTTTAGATCTAGTGATGTGTGGTTGTGGAGGTGGTGTATCTGTGGTGGTATGTTGTGGGCAGTGGTGATGGATCTATGGTGGCGATCTATGTAGTGGTGATGGTGGTCTGGGTGGCGAGACGACAGTACGATGGTGATTTTTGTGGGGGTGTTGGCGATTTTGTATATGGTTTGTTGGTGGTAAGGTGGTGCTAGTTGCGGTGTTTGAGATGACGGGGCTGTCGGGAGATGGTGGTGGTGGTTTTGACGGCAACAGTTGTGACCCCGATGCGACTGACGGCAGTCGTGGAGTGGTGGTCACAAGTCTTGGTTTCAGTCACAAATGACTTAATTTGTGACCTATAAATAACATGTGACCAAGAAATAATATTTGACTTTAAAATTCGACAATTTGTGATTAAAAATTAATGTGACCTGTAATTTTTTTTATCCGTGACCAATAAAATAATATGTGACCTATAAAATGTTGATTTTGTGATCGATGAATAAATCGTGACTTATAAAATTTTCTATTTGTGATCAAGAAATGCCTATAAAATTCTTGATTTGTGACCATAAAATAAGTTGTGACCAATTAATTGATAAATTGTGATCGATTTGCAATGAATAAATGAGTTGCTAAAGTCACAGTTTACTGGTCACAGGTTTGAGTTCACAAGTCATGATCATTTTGTATAGGTCACAAATGAATATAGACGGGTCACGGATCAGTATAGTCAATTAATTTGATAGTTAACTATAGCTAATTAATTCATCGTTAAGGTCACAGCTCATTGTCATAGGTTTGAGTTCACAAGTCATAGTCATTTTTTATAGGTCACAAATTAATATTAACAGGTCACATGTATTTGTAGAGTCACAGTTCAAAAATACATATCACATTTATCGGAATAGTCGCTAGAACGATCATTGGTATAGTCGTCGGAATCGGAGCAGTCGTCGGAACGGCCATCGGAATCGGAACGGTCGTCTGAACGGTCATCGAAATAGTCGTCGAAATCGAAGTAGTCGTCAGAACGGTCGCCGAAGCGGTAGGAGTGGTGGAGATGGGGTGGGTTAACTATATATATGTATGTATAGGAGAAATGAATATTTCCCTTTAATAAACTTAATTCAGCTAATTATTCAAATCGACCCAATTCATCAATCATTATTTTTTTTATGTCTACAAATGCCCCCTCAATATTTACTTATCTACCATGAAATTAAATAAATTAATAAATCTTGATAGCATCACTCCAAGAGATCAAATTATTCTTCCCACTAAGATGGAAAATAGCCGCTAGTGGCACACCACGTTATGGAGTTCTTGATTGTAGACAAGTCAGCCTACTAATGAGTGTTAGGAAGACCAACTATGAAAGAATTATGGGTTGTCACCTCCATACATCACCTATCTATGAAGTTTCCAAGGACAATGTCACTACCACCATTAGTGACAACCAAACTGACGTCAAGGAATGTTGTAGAAGTTCTCTCCAAAAAAAAGTCAACCGTGAGGTCAATATAGATATAATTGACATAGAAATGACAAAGCCCCTGAAGAAAGGGGAAGATATTAAGATGATAGATCCTTCATCCAAAGAGGAAGATACGGTCGAAGCCCCTAAAGAAAGGGCAATGGAAAGAACAACCTCAAAAGAATGGACCATTTTTAATGAATTGGACTCTCATAGCACTTAATTAGATTTATAGAAAGCGCTGGTGGAAGAGATGAAAAGCTTCTCAATGGAACCAGAACCCCACGAAGGTTTTCCAGGTTAGAAAAACCTTTCGAATGGGGCAAAGGCTACCCTCAAGGAATTTTTATGCAAAAATTTGGATAACTTCGAATGGAACAAAAAGACTTGGTTGGCATTCATCCAAGAATTAGTTGCTATGCCTTCAAAATTGACCAAAAAACCATCTTCCATAGATGAAAAAAAAAAATCATTCAACCCGAACTGATATAAGGCACTAAAGGAAGAAGTCACCAAGCTGGTAGCCAATAGCTTCATTAAAGAGGCCCATTATCCCAAATAGGTCTCCAACATGTCCTTGTATTGAAACAAAATGGCAAGTGGTTTGTCTATAAATTTCTCCAACTTAAATCAAGCATGCTCTAAGGACAACTTCCATTTGCTCCATATCAACCAATTAGTTGATGTAACATAAATGCACGAGCTACTTAGCTTCATGATGCCTATTCAAGTTATTATCAAATCCTCATGTGCACTCCAAATGAGGAGCACACCTTCTCCATCATTACTAAAGGCATCTATTGCTATAAGATGATCCCCTTTGAGTTAAAAAAATGTTGGAACCACCTATCGAAAGCTAGTGAACAAAATGGTCATCAAGCTAATTGATGAGAAAATAGATGTTTACATTGATGACATGCTGGTAAAGAGCCTTATGACCAAGGAACACATCAAATACCTAAAAGAGACTTTTCAAATTTCCAGGAGATACTGAATGAGGTTGAACCCCCTTAAGTAAACCTTCAATGTTGCATCTGAAAAGTTTCTAAACTACATGGTCAATCAGAGAGGCATTAAGGCCAGCCTTAAAAAGATAAATGCATTGGTAAAGATGCGATCACCTCGAATACCTAAAGAGGTATATAGCCTCATTGATAGATAGTAGCCATGAGTCTTTTTATTGCAAAAGCCACTGACAAATGCCTTTTCTTCTTCAAATTTCTAAAAAGAGGAAAGAGGTTCCAATAGACGGAAGAATTTGAAGAGGCCTTTTAGGAGCTAAAGAAGCAATGCTACTATATTTGGGCATTTCGAAAAATAACTTCAGCTTTGAACTTGTAGAGAAGAAAGCAACCAAGAGTTACCTATCTATTATGTGAATTAGGCACTTCTACAAGAGGAGACTTACTACCTTGATATGGAAAAGTTCGCAATTTTCCTTTTTATTACTTCTAGGAAGTTAAGGCCCTACTACAATGCACATAGAATCCTCGTGGTACATAAACATCCTACTTAAGTAGGTTCTACAAAAGCCAAATATTCATAAAATGGGTTGTTGAGCTAAGTCAATTTGATATTATTTTCAAATCGAATACCTTCATCAAAGGTCAAGCCCTTGTCAATTTTGTAATTGAATTCATCAACACCCCTAAAATAGAGGCTAAGATGGAATCATTAAGTCCCCATTCTTAAAAGATCAATGGCTTGTCCAGGGAGCCAGGCTATGGGGCAAGAGTTGTCCTAATATGTCTAGAAGGCCACAAGCTTAACAAAAATAGATATATCAAAAATATCTAAAAATATCTACTCCATCAAAAATAGATACATCATGTTAAAGTAAAATAGATACATCAAAATTATCTACTCCATCAATATCTAACTCTCAAAAAATATCTACTATCCCTTTTTATCACAAAATGACAAGGAGCAACCCGGTGACTAAGTTGTATCATCAGCATCATTAGTGCAGTCCTTTCATCCAAAGCTACACCATCATCCCAATGACAACGAATCCATCTCAGTCCTCACTGAATATACCCAACAACACCACGAAGCATAGTAAACTCGGTAGTGTGTCGATCAACTATAGCTCGCAGTTGTGTAAGCTCTACCATCATTTGAGCATGCTACTCGATCAACACGATCATCTGTCCCATAAGTGCAACAGACGGATTAACGAGAACAGAAGGAACTTCAGTAGGTAGAGAGACAGGCTCAACGAGAGGAGGAGCATAAGTAGAAGAAGATGGAATATCAGTGGACAGAGGAGCAGAAGAAAAAATAAGAAAATTCGAGAGATCAAAAGAGATAAGGTCATCTATAGGATCAGCCTGCACAGTCGAGTCAACAGGCTGAGTCGGCTCAGAAAAAGCATGTGACGTACTCTGAAAAATAGTTGTATGGCCAATCAGTTGGGAAATCCGCATCGGAACACCCTCAGGAAAGTTCACTTCCAGTGTTGTCACTAACCTATAAATCAAACAAGCATAAGACAGTCGTACCCTCGTCCCCGTGACTAGAAAAGCACACAGAATCTGTTGGCAAATGAACGAGGATAAATCAATGGAATCGTCATGTAACAAGGCGTAAAGAAATCAAGCCTTCTACATAGGCAATGATGAAGTGTGGGAGACAAGCCATAGATTCATGCACACAATGCGCAACAAAATCTACTAGTCAGTGGGTAAGGATCCAGTGCACATCGCACCTAGACCACCCTCCGACTGTGTGCTAAACATCGTGGAATGGACTAGAGAGTTCGATGGAAGTGTATCAACAGATAGATATGGAAATAAAGGGGGAACGACTCTAGAAATATGCACTAGCCTCGATATGACATCATGGGTGATCTTAACCGTCCTACCCCGAATAAAAACCCTAAAAGTCGATCCACTAACGTCATAAATGTTAGCGTAGAATTCCTGAACAAGCAGGCTAGGATGAGGTTTCAACTCAACCAACAATAGTTTCCATCCCCAAGATGTGAAAATAGCATCGAGATCGGGTGACAGGTCGGACATAATGACCTCGCGTTCAAACAAAATAGGTCTTAAAGAAAATTGCGACCTAAAAGCAGAAGTACCAGCCCTCTTAGGCGTCATCTGAAATGTGGAAAATCAATACATTAATACCTCGACCGAGCACAAACCGCATGATGCACATAATGAAGTCGTGATGCTTAAGCGTAGCTGACGTGAAGACATGACGTGTGCCGTGATGGCACGCCACGATTCCATGGCGTTACCTTGCGATGTCAACACCAAATGCAATATTACTGACATCAACACGACTAAACTAACAACTTGAGTGTCACCAATTGTGGGGATTAGGATAGACGAAAGAACGCTAAACATAACCTAAAAAAAACTGTATCGAAACAACGTGGTGTAAGAGTGGAACCCTATGAGGCCAACTACGTTGCAACTATGATCCGCACAACCAACCCCAAACACAAACACAAAAAACATCTAACTCAATCTCCATCATCCCTTCATCTAAAATCAACAAAAAAAACCCCAAAATTCGTACAAAAAATGACCAAATATCCACTCTAGTTACAAAAAGGTGCAAAAAATGATGAAATTTGACGAGAATCAAGAAAACATGAAGTGTAAATCCCAAAAATTTAAGCAATAATGCCAAAAATAAAAATAAAAAACCCCAAAAGAAATCGCAAAATAAAGGAAAAACGCAAGGTTTGAGTAATTTACCTTGTAAATTTGTTGATATGATGAAATGGCACCACACATGATTGATATTGGATGTTTAAAGCATGGGAAAAACAAGAATTTGATGTGGGTGGGTGGGTGAGAATTTGGAGAAATGGAAAGAAAAATGGAAACTTTCAAGTAAAACTCTGAAAAAATAAAGAAAAATGGAAACTTTCAATTAAAACTCTGAAAAAATAACGTTAAAATTCAAATATATGGGTTGTCGCTTGAGAGATAGTCAAGAGATATAGCGAATGAGACAGTCTCTGCTGTTATCGCTCGAGTGTGGCTCAGCGATAAGCAATCTAAAAATCTTTGACAAAAATAGAACTGAATTTTTGAAAATAACGAAAAATAGCCCTTTATTATTATTATTATTATTATTATTATTATTATTATTATTAATCAAATTACGCGCTCGACAAACAAATGAACTCAACCATGCATGTGTTCACAAGTAGAGCATTATCAATAAAATGAAATAAAATCACACGTACTCAAATCAATTTCAAATGGAGTAATGTGTATAAATGAGTCACGTGTGTTAAGTGCCACTATTTTCTCTTGAACATGACTCCAAACCTTAAATTTGTGAGAAGAAACATGCGAACATTACTGTTAAAAAAGTATTTTCCTTGCTGATGAAAGTCAAATCCATAAGATTTTTAGGACCTGAACACGAGCTCAATTACACAATTCTTTTCTTCTTTTCTCCCCCTGAATTTGAGCATATAATTTTTATGACATTTTTCTCAATTATTGTATCTTATGTACAGACTCTTGTCCATTAAGCGACTAAATTGACCCATATAACGAGCTTTAGGTAATCTAAATGAAGGTCAATTCACGTTCAAGGTCACTTTACCAATAGATGACAGCCATTTAAATCTCACACATGCGGTCCATACTTGCTCACAAGATCACAGTGTGTACTGTGCAGACGGTACATGAAGAAACTTATACTCAATACTCCGCATTAAATCGAACCAAGTAATAGAAATGACAGTATAGAACAGATGAATGCATACCTGGTCACAAATGCTATGTTTAAGAACACCATAAACTGTCTAGTAACCCAAAAACATTTATTTATTTTCTTTAAAAAATTAAAATAATAGCCAAAACATAACACAAATAAGTGAAAAACATGCAGGTATGAATGAACTCAATGAACAACACATGCATGTACCTAGGTATCTAATCATTAAGATACATAAATGCTCTCACTTTTAAGGCCATGATCAATCTCATGACCTTTCAGGTTACTCTTCTTAACCCAAACGTTCTTAAAAGTAGAAGTAATTATAGTTAATTGAGTCAACATCTCAGTTAATTGGCTAGCCTGATTGGCAAGGAAATTAACCTTGCTTGAGACATCCTGACTTTTACTTCTAGTTGTGAGATTACGACACCTAGGTCTTGTGGGTTCCAGTGGGCCACAATGGTGGCAGGTGGGAATCAACATAGCTTCAAACCTGCTCGGAGGTTGTTGCCGATATGTAGGACGATTGACCCTACGTTGTCTAATAGGTCTCGACCCTAAGGCATTTTTTCCCTTCGGTTTAGGATAAATAATAGTCTGAGCTTTGTTAGTAGCTGGGACAAACATGGTCTTACCATTTTGAACGTAACCCAGACCATGTCTATTTCCAGCAAGCTTGTTCATCCCTAACAATTGTCGAGTTTTCGAGCACCACTCATGAAGGAATTAAGTTGAGTATTAGATTTTTCAAGATCACTTGTTAAGGATTTAAATTTGGCTTCCAAGTTCTCATTAACAAACTTCAACTTATTCAAACTTTTGGTAGAGTCTTGAAGGTCACCTGTGAGTTTTTCTTTCTCTCTTTCAAGATCATTAACCTTGTTTAGTATAGCTTTATTGACCTTTTTTATTTTAAGATTCTCCTCAAATAGTTCATGATAAGACTCATGAATATCAGTCTCATCCTCATATTCTTCTTCGAATTTCTCATTATGTTCATCATTTTCAACCTTTTCATTTTCCTTGTCTGATTCAATCCTAGCTATAGATGTGAAGGCCATAAAATTTTTATCATCCTCACCACTAGAGGTATCACCTTAAGCACTTAAATCTGATTCATCATCGCTCAAGGTCACTGCTAATGCCTTACGTCTATCTTTCTTTAAATTCTTTTTCAAATTAGGACATTCATTCCTATAGTGACCAAAACCCTGACACGCATGGCATCTAACTGATTCGATTTTCTTGTTAGTAGTCCTAGAGTTATTCTTCTCAGTTTATCTTTCGAAAATTTATTAAGGATTTCATTTTTCCATTCTTGAGGTTTTCTCATATTCCTCATCACCTTCTAGAATTTTTTAACGAAATAAGCTATTTCGTCGTCCCTAAAGGCTTCAGCATCAGTTGACTTACTCCTTTCTTCCCTAATTGTGTTTATGGCTATGGATTTAACCTTTTTAGGTTGAGATACGGTGAGTTCATAGGTTTGAAGGGATCCTATGAGCTCTTCTATTTTAATACCATCTAAGTCCTTACTTTCTTCAATCGCGGTGACTTTAGGTCTAAACCTTTCAGGTAAGGATCTAAAGACTTTTCTAACGATTTTGGACTCGGGGGTCTTTTTACCTAGGTTAAAACTTGAATTTACTATGTCATTTAACTTTGTATAGAATTCATCGAAATATTCATCGTCCTTCATTCTAATTTCTTCTAACCTAGATGTTAACATCTGCAGTTTAGAATTTTAAACAGTTTTAATTCCTCGTGTGTGGTTTCTAAGATGTCCTACACCTCTTTAGCATTCTCACACATCGAAACTCTCCTAAATTCTTCAACAGACACAGCAATGAACGAGGCATGAATGCCGTTACTGTTCCAGTTAAACTCAACTAAGTCATCTTTAGTCCAAAGTGAAAAACGCTAATCCGAATGGGTTCATCCAATAATTTAAGGAAGGCTCTCATTCGAACTTTCCAATAAACATAATTTCTTCCATCTAAAAATGGAGCCATAGACAATGACTGGTTCATTTAGATTTAATTAAGGGTCAGAAATTGAAAAAAAAGCTTGATACCAATTGAAATAACTAGATTCGACCCAAACTACACCTAGAGGAGGTGAATAGGTGTAAATACGGAAATTAAAAATTGAAATTAGTTAGTAACAAGTCACTAATTAATTAACTCTAGATGGTTACGCAATCAGTTCGATTATCCTATGTTTGAATACTGCAGAATATAAAAGTAGTACATAATGTAGTAAATAACACACTGTATGATCACGGAGAAATCCCAACTAAGTAAAAACTCCGAAAATTTTGCTAGTCAAAATCCCCTATAAATGATTGAACTTACAGTCTATTAGACAAGACGACAACATGAACTTTCTGACCTTATGACTGCAATTACCACAGCTCTCTTAGATCTTGTGCTCCCGCACCAACTCCAAGCTATAGTTTTCAAAGCCCTCCCGGAATGTGCGATCCTGCAGCAACTCTCGACTTTATCAATTCGTCTATCTCCTATGGATTAACGAAGAACTCCGCGTTCTTTACCAACTGGAACTCCAATTACCTTCCCTTGATCTTCAGATGGTATTTGGATTTTGAATATGATGTTTTCACCACCAATAATCAATTGAAGAATGAAGGTTGAAAGCTAATTTGTGAAGAAGATATGAGGACTGTATGAATTCTCAATGTTCAACCTTAGAAAAAACGTTATCTGGCATTTGGTATTTATAGTTTAGGTTTTGAGATTGAATGGGTCGGACAAAAAACCTTAAAAACGCGAATTAAAATTTTTCGGATGACACTATCGCTCGAGCGAGGGTTGGGCGACAATCGAAGGATATTATGTTGCTCGAGCAAAGGCAAGGCGATAGACGGGCGACGCAATTTCTATTTTTAACTCTCGAACCAAGTATTCGACATAAGCTAGCAAAATTTCGACATTGTTTTTCCTTCTTTTCCATTCTCGAACCCTAGACCTAACATAACACAAATTCAACTAATTACAACTAACTCCTTAAATTTTACAACATATTAATTTTAGTCGTTATCTGGCATTTGGTATTTATAGTTTAGGTTTTGAGATTGAATGGGCCGGACAAAAAGCCTTAAAAATGCAAATTAAAATTTTTCGGATGACACTATCGCTCGAGCGAGGGTTGGGAGACAATTGAAGGATATTATGTTGCTCGAGCAAAGGCAAGGCGATAGGCGGGTGACGCAATTTCTATTTTTAACGCTCGAACCAAGTATTCGACATAAGCTAGCAAAATTTCGACATTGTTTTTCCTTCTTTTCCATTCTCGAACCCTAGACCTAACATAACACAAATTCAACTAATTACAACTAACTCCTTAACTTTTACAACATATTAATTTTAGTCCATTTTGTTCACAGATTTGCCAATTACATTAAATACCTAACATGAGGTTTGGATTTAAAGTCTCCAACGGTGTAACAGAGTATGAAGCCCTTCTGGATAGACTTAAATTAGCCAATGAGATGCAATTGAAAGGTTATTTACAATAGTAACTCTAGTATAGTAATTAACAAAGGTAATTTTACCTCAAGGAAAAAGAAAATGGCAACGTACCTCAAATAAGCGATGGACTTCCTCCCATACGTTGAAAAAAGTTTAAGTTGACGTATCTCGCATCTTGAGAAAGTCCCATACTGATGTACTATCCAAGTTGGCCCGTAGCAAAGACTTCGAACTACTGAAGATATTGCTTGGTAAGCATCTCTAGAGGCCATGTATCATGGATGTATCGAACTAATGTGGGTAAAAGTTACCCTATCATAGATGAAGTCAATCATAGCCTTTCTCAAGGACCAAGTTCTTCCTGATGACAAGGAAAAAGCCAACGAAATCAAGCGAAGAATAGTACACTTCATATTCCAAGATGATGACCTATATAAAAGAGACTTCTTAATGCACCAGAGGAGAAGAGAAAACCTCTGTCCTCAGAGAATTTCATAAAAGCATATGTTGTAACCACGCAGGATGACACGCATATACGCGAAAGGCTATCTTTAGCATATGCATCTTTTATTTCATTTATCTGGGCGAGATAAGCTACCAAAAGGGACTTGCCTTTAAGGCAAATAGCCTATAGGAACCAACTTCACAATATCTTGCAGTGGTAGGTAATCCACCATGCAAGATGATATAAGTTTTGTCCCCTCGGAAGGAGAGTGAACTATTTTTCCTAAAGAGAATTTGCCTCCAAAACCTAAAAATATCAACTTTACAATTGCTTGCAATGGCAGAGGCCAGCTATTTTTTGCAAAAAGGACTTGCCTCCAATTCCTATCAAGCAGACCTCATGGCCTTACAATGCCAAATTTCATCAACGACGATGTATCAAAATATTCACTACAAGTTGAAACCCATTATTGCTTGTCTATGGACAAAACATCCGTTGAACGACATTCTGCCGTTGGGTCAAAGACTTAGTCATTCATAAGTGATTTAACTTGGTTGAATGTTGTTACTTCAAATTTCTATTCAAATGGAGGTGATTAAATAATTACTAAGCAAGGCGATTAATAATTTATCAGTTGATGTGACTAAGTTACTTATTAGATGACAAATGGATCAATTCTTATGATTGTTCACTTATCAAGTAGAAGCGACAAAACTTGCAAAAAATTGTAAAGTGCATAATATAAAGATGTTGTTAAAAAAAAAAAGTAATATTTCATTGATAAAGAAATTATAACAATGAAGGTCAAGGCATTAGAGTTAAAAAAAATTAAGATCCCAAGTTTGGTGTCATCTGGAGGGTTCTGTGAATCAGTCCGAGGGTCATCAACATCAAATAGGTCAATGGGAGGCTCAGCCTCATCAAAGTGAGCTTCTATCTAGGTGGTTGGATCTGTGGCATAAAGAAACTCCTCACTTAAAGAACTAGTATTGAAATCAAGATGAAATTCTTCCATTCGGGTTGTAGAAATATCGAAAGAGAGGCAAAGCTGGAGAAGAAGGAAATAGGCGAGAAAATCTGTTATTACCTAAAAATGTATGAAATTGAATTACAACCCACATGTACGTATATATAGAGATGAAAAATACTAAAATAACCTCCTACAATTTACAAATTCTTCAATACTCCCCCCTCAAGATGGGAGGTGTATATTCAAAACTCCCATCTTGGTTATCAATTTCATATGGACTCTACTATATATATAGAGACGAAAAAGACTAAAATAACCTCCTACAATATACAAATTCTTCTATACTCCCCCTCAAGATGGGAGGTGTATATTCAAAACTCCCATCTTGGTTATCAATTGTTTAAATCGAGTCCCTCCTAATAATTTTATCAACACATCTGCTAACTGATCTTGAGAGGCAACATGTAGCATTTTAACTTCTCCAGCTTGAACCTTATCTCTCACAAGGTGACAGTCAATCTCTATATGTTTTTTCCTCCCATGGAAAATCGGGTTACTAGCAATATGGATAGCTGATTGACCGTCACAGAACAACAAGGCTGCTCGATCATGTTTGATACCAAGGTCTCCAAGTATGTTTCTTAGCCAGCTTAATTCACAAACAGCAGCAGTCATGGATCTGTACTCGACTTCTAATGATGACCTAGAGATAGTATGATGCTTCTTTGATCTCCATGATACCAATGAATTCCCTAGAAAGACTCAATAACGAGTAACTAATCTTCTAGTATCTGAGCAAGCTGCCCAACCTTTAAGTACTAGGTCTGATTTACTTTCAAACAATAGGCATTATGCTGGTGTACCCTTCAAGTATCTTAGCACATGATGGGTAGCTTTTAGGTGTAGCTGCCTAGGTGATTGGTGGAATTGGTTAAGAACCTGCACAATATATGATAGGTCAGGTCTGGTTATGGTCAGATATAAGATCCTTCCTATCAATCTCTTGTATGCACTTGCATCTTCAATAAGTTTTCCTTGATCCTTACTCACCTTCAAATTCTGCAGTAAGGGACATTTTGTAGGCTTGGCTCCAAGATATCATGTATCAGTCAATACATCTAAGGCATATTTCCTTTGATTTACAAAAATTCCATTTGATGTCATGGCTATCTCAGTCCAAGAAAATACTTCAAAATCCCCAAGTCTTTTAATCTGAACTGCTCATTCAGTTCTTTCTTAAATTGCTCAATGTAGGATAAATCATTGCCTCATATGATAATAGCATCCACATAAATGAGCAAAGCCATGAAGGACCCTTTTTTCCTGTCTGCTAAATAAAGAATAATTACATTTTTCTGTTCAAAACCTTGTGAAACAATGTATTAAGTTAGCTTAGTGTTCCATTGCCTAGATGCCTATTTGAGTCCATAATGGACTTGTTTAATCTGTAGACCAGTTGTTCCCCACACTCCCCATGCTGCTCATACCACTTAGGCATCAATATGTACAACTCCTCATCAAGTTCACCAAGGAAAAATGTATTGCTGATGTCTAATTGATGAAGATGCCAGCACTTATGAGCAGCAACAGCCAACAAGGACTTCACAGTTTCTAGCTTAGCAACAGGGGAGAAGGTCTCTTCATAATCAAGGCCAGCTTGTTATGTGAATCCTTTTGCAACAAGCTTGGGTTTTTTCCTCTCGTCAGTCCCATCATAGTTTAGTTTAACTTTGAAACCTATTTGCAAGCTACAGGCTTCTTATGGTAGGAAGAGAAGTAACTATCCAAGTGTTGTTTGAAACCAATGATTGATATTCAATTTCCATTGCCTTGCACCAATCTGGATACTTAGCAGCCTCTTTATATGATATAGGCTCAAGTGTAGTAGATAAGGCCAGTGATTATCTTTTGGGAGCGAGAGATAATCCACCATAGTCCAGGTACTCAGATATAGGATATTGCTTGCCAGCCATGTGACCTTTTACCACGGATTCTGATTGTAGAGTAGGAACTTGAGATACAAGGTTGCAATGGTAATTTTAAAGGGAGGTTGGGGCTCTTTTAGGTCTATTTGATTGTCTGATGGGCAAAGCTGGAGTTGGAGTGGAAGAGGTGTTGAAATGATTCACGAGTGTTTATTTGAGGAAAATCAGATAAATCTGGAATTGAGCTAGCTGGAGAGTTAACAACAGTATGAATGAAGTCATTACTAGAACTTGAAATTGACATATCGGGTGGTAAATTAGTAGTTGGAACTGGAAAGAGAGATGAATTAAATGGTAAGCATGTATCAGACTTTGTTAAAGAGGCAAGGAATTTGGGATGATGAAAGAGAAATATGTTTTCATGAAATATAACATCTCTAGAAGCAAAGACAGTATCATTTAGCAGATTATATAGTTTGAATACTTTCATGCCATAGGGGTAGCCAATAAAGATACATGGAACAACTCTAGGATCAAACTTGGTACGATTTCTTTTGAGGCTTGAAGCATAGCAAAGGCATCCAAAAACTTTGAGGTGTGAAAATGATGGTTCTGTTTGATGAAGCATTTCATATGGTGCTTTATTTTCAAGAATTAAGGTAGGAGTTCTGTTGATTAGGTATGTATCAGCAAGAATGGTTTTCCCCCAAAACTTATGAGGCAAATTGGCTTGAAACTTGATAGCTCTAGCTATGTTTAGAAGATGTTGGTGCTTTCTCTCCACTATCCCATTTTGTTAAGGGATTTTAACACAGCTGAGTTGGTGAATAATGCCATTAAACTGGAAAAAAACCATTTAAATGGAACTCAGATCCATTATCAGATCTGAGAGTTTTTATTTTACAGTCAAAGTGAGTAAGATCATGTGATAAAAGGAGTGAATGACAAATCTTATTTGAGATTTTTCTATCATTAAGTAGGTCCAAGTCATTCTAGTGTGGTCATCAACTATGGTTAGAAAGTATCTGGAGCCATCTAGTGAGGGAACTAAATAAGGTACCCATATATCACAATGGATGATATCAAATCTTTTGGAAGCTCTAGTTTCACTCTTTGAAAAAGATAGTCTATGCTATTTGGCTATTGGACAAACTATACAATGTAAATATTAGTTGAATGTAATGGTTGGAACCAAATTATGTAAGATAGTTAGCCTGGAAATAGGAAGGTGTCCCATACAACAATGCCATAGATCAACATCAGTGTTCACATTGAGATTACTTATGGAATTACAAGAGGAATATCTTGCTTTATTACATTGTAAATTGAAATCAGAATTGCAGTTGGAATTAGAAAAAACATGAAAGATGTTTTCAGGGATAGTAGCATGTTGAGAATCAGAATGGAGACTATTGATTGAAGGTTTATCGTGAAGTTGCTGAGTAGAATGTTGGAAAGCATACAGTCCATCTTCAAGTTTATCCACTCCAATCGTCCTCCATGTTAAAAGATCCTACACACGGCAAGAGTTATATATGAAAATCAGAAAGAAAGTAAGCTTAAGAACCAAATTGCTAGAGGATAGCAAGTTCCATGTTAAAAGATCCTGGACAAAACAATATTGATGTAAAAATATTAGGAAGTAATTATGTCTAATAGTTAACTTGCTATCTGAAATCAAATTGAATGTGAAACAAGGCATCGCCAATACTTTTGTCAAAACCAAGTTATTAGACAATTTGACTGTTCCAACATGTGTAGCCTCAGCAGTTTCACCATTAGGTAATCTAACAGCTGCTTTAACCTTATGAGATATGTTAGTCAAATGCCAAATGGAGCATACCATATGTTTAGAAGCACTAGTATCCATAATCCATTTTGCTGCACAAATCTTATTGTTAGAATAAGAGTGATTACCTAAAAAGGCAAAGGCATCTGGTATAGAGTAACCAGTAGTTGGTGCATCCTGAGGTTGTGATGGTGTTTGTATTCAAGGACCATTAGTTATATGTCCTTTCAACTGAGGTACCAACATTGCTAGAACCTGCATGCATTGATATGGAGTAATGGTGAGATTTGAGATGGATTCCATAACACTAGGTTGAATACCATCAGAGGATTGTCCAACAACATTTGCCACTACAGTTTTGCCTTTACCAAATCGATGTCTAGAAGGATATCCTACCAGCTTGTAACATTTTCCCTTAATGTGTCCAAGCATGCCACAGTAGCTACAAATAGGCCTGTCATTTCTCTGATTTTGAATGAATCTAACATTCCTTTAGCTTTCATTAGAACTTTGTACAACATTGTTAGCAAAGGTAGATGCCTCAAAATTCTATTGCCTTTTAGTGATAACCTCCTTTTTCCTTTCATCTTATAAAATAATTGCAAAAATCTTGTTAAGATGAAGTAGAGGATCCATCAACAGGATCTGACTCCTTACTCCAGAATAGTGTTCGTCTAGTCCCATTAGGGATTGCATAACTTGATCTTCCTGTATGTAATCAGATCCACTGATGTTTGGTCTATAGTTATCAAGTTCCTCCCATAATCCTTTAAATCGATTGAAGTAGGAATTAACTGAATTATTCTCCTGTGAAATAGTAGAGATCTGCTTCTTCAACTCGTAAATTCGAGGTCCATTACCTTGACTATTACGATCCTTCAATTCAATCCATACTCTCTAGTTGAATCCTTATGCATCACACTTGGATAGAACTCCTTTGGAATGAAATTAATGATACATGATGAGACCACGTGATTGCATCTCCTCCAAGCGCTATACATCAGATCATGAGAACTTGGCTTAGTTATGGTTCCATCAATAAATCCTTCTTTATTCTTCACACTGAGGGCCATGAAAACAGTGCGACTCCACATCGCATAATTGTCCTCCACAAGTACAACTGATATGAGCTGTATACCAGTATTATCACCATAATGGAAGTAATAGGGACTGCTTGGATCTGTAATCAAGCAACTGGTAATTGAATTGGCTTCTTCTCCAATCAAGTCTCCAACAGAAGATCCTTGTGACGCCATCGCAGCAAAGCTTCAAATCTCTAATACCATGTAGAAATATCGAAAGAGAGGCAAAGCTGGAGAAGAAAAAAATAGGCGGGAAAATCTGTTATTACCTAAAAATGAATGAAATTGAATTACAAACCACGTGGACTGTACAATATATATAGAGATGAAAAAGACTAAAATAACCTCCTACAATTTACAAATTCTTCAATACGGGATAGTAATTCATTTTATGCAAACCTCCTCCAACTATTCAGTAAAATGAAAATTTTGATTGTAAGTGTTCTAGCGTTCTCTCCATTGCTAAAGCTAATGCCTCAGATCCTCTACTTCTTCAGTCAAACCCCCACTTGGGTCATGAGTTCCACAATATCCTTATTAACCCATAAATCTTTTACCGCCACCTTCTGATGGTTATTGGAGTCTCCACTCTCTTCGTCAACTCATTGACCTCGAGTTAAGACAAGTGTACTTCATTCTTCAGACTATGTATTTATACTACAACTGAGTTCAGCTTCACTTCAGCTTCGGTTTGTTTTGACTTAGCAGCATCAACCTCTGCTTTAGCCTTTTCAACCTCCTTCTTGACCTTATTACTCATTTGGAGCAACTTTTGGTTCCTCTTCAAGAGGTCTTCCAGCACCCCTAAACTACAATTACGACCCAATGCCTTGCCATTTAGGCATTTTCAACCTCAAGTAAGTCAACAATATTGCTTGAGGCAATATGATTCTACCATTTATCAATCTAGTACTTATAGAAAACAGCAGTTGCTGATTGCTCTTCACCCGACAACATTGTAAGGGCATCAGGGGCAAGCTCTTTGAGAAAACCCCTTACAAACTTTTGGGCCTTCTCAAAATGCCTCTGCTGGGTGACATACTTCCTCTTTCTATTCAAAGTCTTTTTTTGAACCTCCACCTCATTTATTTCTATTGTAATGTTGGGAATGGCAATAGGGACAACTATTTGGCTTTGACGGAGGTGGCAAAATACGGACAACCATTGGAATTGACAAAGAAGAGGCCTAAGGCGCCTCATACATTTTTCTCTTCTTAGGCCTCTTTTCCCGAGGCCTCTCATTCTCTTGTTAGGACCTTTACTACTTAGAAAGATTAAACAAGAGATACATATGGACAAAATTAAAGGGACAAGATGGATAGGATCAAATGTGTACATTTTGATAAATTATTAGCTGGGGAGAGGCCTTAACAAGAGAAAGAAGTTATTAGGACCTCTTTGGCTATTATTGTAGATGTCTTCAATAATCCTCCACTTTGAAGTAGACAACTCGTAGTGATAGATTGAAGCTTTAGAGAAAATAACAAGTACACAGAGTAGAAAAATAAAGGACTATCAATTCAGAGTAAAACTCACTAGCATCTAAATATTGGGCCAGTACAAAGAACAAGGGCTACACCACAGTCTGCTATCTCTCCTTGGCCAAGAACCAGGTCTCCTTCTAGTCTTTTATAGAGGTGGGAAGGCTTTGGAAGAATGGATAAAAGGACCCACATGGGTTATGTAATACCAACCTTTCGAGCTCTCCCCTTTACCTGACGCATGGGGTTGAAATATGGTTTGTAACACATGGAGAGGCATGTTCCCACTTTGGAAACCCTCATTCCAAAGGAAGTAAGTCCGTACCATTTGGCTCTACACGTTCAGTTGGGTCGATGTTAACATGTAGGACCTCAACACTCCCTAAAGAAAGGGTAAAGAGGCAGACACATCCTAACTTTCCTCACTTATAGGCATGTACCGTGACCTCCGATGGCAAGCCATCTCAGTAGTTCGGTTACTAAGAACTCAATAGTATTAGAGATCCTTAAGGTATTCTTAATTTTTGTTAACCGTCATAATTTAGGGCACCACAATAGCTCCCCATTTGATACTATAGTCTATTCGGGTCTCTTGCATCGTCCAAATACTATGCTTTAACCCCACTACCTTGGTGAGGTCCTTAATCGTAATAAAGTTATGGACTTCCGCTTCGGAGGCTATAATCCTTAAATCTACCCATTTATGGCCTAATCCTCACCAGAACGGGAGCTTATTTTTGAATGCTCAAAGTTTGGGAAGATGAAAAGAAAAGAGATAAGGAAAAAGCGTAGAAATCTAAAGTTTTTACCTAAGAGCTTGCTTTGTTGTCGAACTCCGAATGACATTCCCAAAACTCACTGGCTGAAATTTCAAAAGTTCTTGCTAAAATCTTTAAATGGCATTTGTTGGAAATTGGTTTAGAAGATTGAGAATTTGGTTAAGTGTCAAAACCAAAAACTTGGAAAAGTGACTTTCGTGTCAACTTCGGCCAAATATTCGAACTTGATCTGATGGTCAAATTACAAATATAAATAGACCATCTTGTTCTACTCATCGAGTAGATCGTCGTGGTATATTTGGAATCTCAAAACCAATTCCGGGTGAATTAGAAATCGTGGTCCAAAGTTGGGAAGAAAATTGAGAAGTTGTCTGGAAAATTGACTAAGGATGTTGCTAGCTTATAGCTGGACTATCGCTCGAGCGACAGGCCAACTCGCTCGAGCGATAGGCCAGCAATAGGCTAGCGAAAAAGTCTCTATTTTTATCGCTCGAACGAGGTAATGGCGACAGGCTAGCGACAGTGAATGGTGCGATCTTTGGCAAGTGTTACTGAGCTTGGGGCGCTGCATTTCATTCACAACCCCTCATCCTCTATATTAGGACCTCTTGGACGTCCATTAGGCATCCCATATCATATTTGCATTGAGCATTGCATAAAAACTCTTACAAATCACTTCCAAATTCATTCAAATAGTTTTCTTCTTTGTAGAGATAAAACTCCGTCGAAAGTTCGTCGTAACTTGTGGTTTGAAGTGCTTCTACCACAAGTTGGATCCGTTGTATCTTGGGAGACAAGTGTCGTGAACTGTGAGCACCGTTGTGGGGCAATTTTGTTTTAAGGAAAAAGTGAAAATCACTTGCTTCGGATTGTTCTTCTTCTCTCCTTCTTAGTTTTAATCTTTGATTTTGTTTGTAGTTTTTCATACTACATTTCAAATCACTTTATATATATATAGTCTAGTCACGCTCTTGTTGATTAAACTTTTTTTTTAGTTTGTTCGATATACAACAACCCTTTCACCCGTACTTATATTCAACCCGATTCCCCAACAACATTTTGGATGCTTGAGTACCTTAGCCTTTGGATCAAACTAGAATTGATCAGGACCTTCCATCTTCTAGCTTTATCCTAATCGTTGAATTGAAAGAATGCTTATTAAAATTTGAATGAAGGGTCAAGATGAAGATGCTCATCTCAGATACGTGTAAAGGCGCATCACATTAGAATACACAAAGCCAAGCCATCATCACACATTAAATGCTTTAGTAACACATGCATTGAAATAAACTTACTTCATGTATAGAAGCAAAAACCATAGAAATTCAATAGCACACACAACATGTGGGTCCCGCACATTTTTTTTTCAAAATACAGGGTGGGGCCCATCATTGTGAATATTCTGTTGAATTTCTATTGAAGATTTTTTGTACAAACGAAATTCTTCGCATTAAAACATGTGATGCCTTCTCTGCCAATTATTGAAAACATGTAACATTTCAAATTATTAGCACGACTCATAAATGTCTTTTCACATCAAATGCGTCACTTCGTATCTACTATTCCAATTACTCTCACAGGCTTTATCTTTGAAACATAGGACTTTGCCTCTGCAACTAAACTTCTCCTGAGTGAAAAGGTTTCATCCCTTGACCATGGGACTCCCAACTTTTCAAAAATATTTTCTATGAGGGGCCCCATCCTTGAAATAATGGGTCTTGCCTCAACATTAGCACTTTTTTCATGCAAAGCCTCATCCTAAACTTGGACTTCGCCCTTGTACTAGATTCATCAATGCAAGGGAATTTCATTCCATCATTCATTGCCTCAACATATAGGCATCATTAGCAATCCAAGCACATGCAGTACATAATTGAACATGAGTTGATGGACTAAATTGTTACACCTAGTCACAAGAAGTCAACTACCTACTTCGTACAGTGTCACCTCTAAATGAGTCATTGTAATACGCTACAATAATTCAATAACCATTGGAAATCATGCGCTATAGAATCGTTACTTATCTAACCACAATCATTAGAAATTAAGAATCAGTTACTACATCATCTTAGCTAAGTTGAACTTCAGAGACAATTCGTAAGACCTCTCTTCTTATATATCAATTACTTCACTCAACTACCAAAGTCCATGTCTTATATGAATATTCATATCTAGACTTGAAGGACTAATGTTACGCCTTATCCTATGAGGCTCATATTATTGGCCACATAGCAGCCAAATAAGAAAACAACAAGAAGCCACGTAAGGCATGCACTTTACATTACTTGCTTGCATGGCCTAATTGAGGCCATGAAATAAAGGAAGCCAAAGTGATACCATCACCTAGTCGAAGTGGCATGTAGAAGCTAACTTCCATCTTCGAGGCGAAGTACCATGATTTGTTGCAGCTTATTTCTAAAGTTATAAGCCTTTGTTCCATGATGTATCTTCATATCTTCATATCTTCATCTTATCTAAGAGATCTTTCATACAATTGATTGATTTGACATCTATACAGCAGATGCATTGCAGTCAATTCGTTAGTCTACATTTTAGATATTAGACCTAAGCCTTAGGGTGACCATATTTCAAGATCATTTAATGCCATCATGTGCTATCCATCCAACGGTAACCTTTTCACATCTTTTATTATAAAATATCACACTTAGTATCATTTACAAGTAATGTAATCTTACATCATCAATAATACCTTTTTTTTTATAGTCTCTAAACTCAGTAGCATACACATCTTAGTGACTCACATTTATTTTTCATGTCAAGTCCAAAAATATATCTACAATTGAATGATTTGACCGTTAAAATGCTCGGAGTCGCCTCTCCCACCATCAAAGAAGTTCATGTGCATCTAATGGCTTGTCTAGGTGTGCTAGAGCCTCACATGTGAACATGAGTGGAGACGGGGATCTGTTGGTCATTCTGCCCAACCGAAAATCGAGATCAACAGTTTCCTCTAATAAGGTTATAATAAAAAGTGAATATGTTCATTTAAAAAAAAATATTGAGTCGAAGACTGAGAGGCTTTAGTAGTACAATATTCCCTTCGAAACAATTGCAACTGGCATCGCATAATTATACAGAAATTTTACCTGGGGGCACAAAAGATGTGGAATCTCAAATATAGCCATCCAGAAGGAATTTCAATTCATTACAATTGGACATAAAATGATGCCCAAGCAGGGGCGGACCCAGCACCTGGCCAGTCCCCACGGCCGCCCATGCTGGGTCCACCGAAAGTTTCAGAACAGCGGTCGAGAGCTGGGAAGAAAGGTGAAGAAGAAGAAGAGCTGGGCTGGAACTGGAAGCAGCCAGCAGGAAGTTGGGAAAGTTTGGGATTTTTTTGGGCCTTTTTTTTTTAAAAAAAAAAAGATCCAATTAAAGAGCCCAATCCATGACACCCAAATATGAAATATCTCAATTCTTTTTTACCAAAGCTGATTTAGACTTGAGAGTAGGGCTATCAATGGATTGG
>CAIGRF010232428.1:2414-14789 GCA_903798235.1 Fraxinus ornus | reverse complement strand
GAGTTAAAAACACGCGAAACAGGAAGATTAAAAAGAATTGACAATGCTTTAGAGCTTTTGACATTTTGGTTTTAATGAATTTTGTAAACTGAATGAGATTCTATGATATGAAATTTTACCTTGCATCCAAAAGCTCAAAAATGTGTATTTTTAGGATATTCTGAAGAGGTAAAAGGGTATTGTGGCCTAGAAATGTTAGAGATTTAACAAGTAGGGATGTGACAAAAAATGTGTCGACATGTCCTGATTGAGTGATAAAATATTAAGAGTACTTCTAAGTTAGGAGAAGCTAGTGGTACCAAGTCACAGGTGGAGCTTGAGTCCACACCTGACCTCACTGATGAGGTTTAGATGGACGATGGGTTTGAGAATATTTATGATTTAGGAGAGTTAGAAGAAGGTATTGTTCAGGTCTAAGGGTAAGGAAGAGACACAACAAACTATCTTAGATAATTATTAATTCACTAGAGATAGAACTAGAGGGGAGATAAGAAGACCATCTAGATTTATAGATTATGTTTCTCATGCCGTCTTTTTCTATCGAGATCTAGCCTTTAAAGAGCTTGATTCTATGACAAGGCTATTAATAGCTACCAATTAAAGAATTGTCAACTGCCATGTTAGAATAAATGAATTCTTCAGTGAAAAATAAGGCCGAATACTAGCTCCTAGGCCTGTAGATAAATCTTTAGTGGACTACAAGTGAATCTGCAGTGTTAAAAAAGGAAATTTTGAAAAAGAGCTTATTAGAATTGAGGCTAGATTAGTTGTTAAAGACTTTACCCAAAATAAATGCATTGAATATTGTATCGCCTCTGTTGACAAGGCTCAAGCTCCAGCTCCACCACGTGGCAACCCACTATCAAACAAACCAGGCACACACGACATCATCCTCATACTTGGTCGAGGGGGATGTCATATATAAGGCAGTCGAGGTGATGCATCATTCTGCCTAGGTGCCATGTAGAGGCCAACCTCCATGGCATGAGCGAGGTGTTACATATGCTGCAATTAGTCTCCTTGTTGAGAAAAACGTATCTTTCACCTCACCTATTTCAAGAGATCTTTTATATATAGATCTTTCCAAGAGATCCTACGTAGGCCTATCAATAGATTGAATTTTGATCCAAATATGATAAAATTTATGGGAGATGGATTTAGGGTTTCAGTCTATAACCCAATCAAGATCCGAATTTAATAATCCGTTAACTAAATGGAACAAATATGAATATAGGTCAATCAAATCCGGTAACAACTCCGATCCGATTTGTTATAATAATATAATATATTTTATATATTATCGCATAATTTATTACACAATTTTTTTCATTTCGAAACTTATATTATACTTTATGACTTTTAATGAAGAATGTCAAACTTATCAAATTTCAGTATAATATTAATATATATTATAATAAATTTTGTATTGAGATCGGGAATCCCCTCTTCTTAAATATATCGGATCGAATATTTGATAACATAGCAAATCGGATATGAATTTAACAATCAAATATCCGTTGGATTATCAGATTGGATCAGATCGGATCCATGAATTATTCTTATTGGATCAGAGCGGATATGGCAGATCTGGTTCATATCCGACCCATTTACAACCTGCATCCTACGTAGGCATTGATGAACCGAGATTGAACTCGTGAGATCATAAGCCTAGCTCGTGCTCGGCTCGTTTCTCAAGACCCACAAGCTCATGTAATTTTTTTATTTTTATTTTTTTAAACCTTCATCATTTTTTCGGGTTTGGGGTCGACTAAATTTTCGAGTAGGCAGAGTTGAAATTGTATAAAAACATATTGTTACGTGTACAATTTTTTTAAAAATAGATTATCATTAAAAAAATTTAAAATTATGAATATGATGAAATTAAATATTATTTACGTGACTACAAGCAATCTTGACATATTTATTTTGTATTCGATAACAAGGGTCTTGCCAATCTTTTATACACATCAAGCTTTCCAAAATGGTTTTTTAGAGCCGGTTCCTAAAATTGAACAGAACTCAACCACTTGCATCAAAAGCAGACTTTGATGCTATAGTACTAACTGGAGGTGTTAGTAAAGATGACAAAAAGCTCGGTGGCTCGGAAAAAGCCAGAGCCAGGCTCGGTTCCACCGAGCCAAGGTTTGGGCCGAGCCTCATTTTGAGGAGTCGGCCCGAGCAGGGCCGGCCCACGATCCACACGGGCCGGCCCGTAAAAAAAACACAAAAAATTGCCAACTTATTCTTCTCATCATGAAACCAATAAACTAATTATAAGTGACAATTTTATTTCATAATTTATCACATAGATTATTTTGAAAAATGGGTGATGTTTGTTTGTTTAATATTTATTACATTATTAGTTTATTACTATTTCATTTCTCTAAGACTCTAAGTACCTAAATATTTAAAGTAAACATTTTCTCATTTACACAAACGTCTATTATTCTATATTAAGTGAAATTATTAGTTATATATATTGCTTGATTATATTTAAAAATTGAGCTAATTTCACCAATAGCCACTAAAATTTGTAAGAAAATTTAAATCGATCATTAAAAAGATTTCTTATTTTGTTATAATGGATAGTTACTCATTTATAAATCTAACATGTTATTCGACATTAGGCTATAAGGTGCCACACAAAAAAACGAGCGGGCCCGAACTTGGCTCGACTCTGCCCGCTAAGGCTCGGGCCGAGCCTTATTTTTTTTGACCGGGCTCGGCTCGGTTCGGGCCCAAAAAAGCTCGGTCCAAAAAAGTTCGGGCTCGGCTCGAGCTTTTTTTTTTCCGGCTCGAGCTTGGCTCGTTGATATAGTTAGGTGTTAGTATGTTGTGTAATCACAAAAACAATGGGATATCTGAGTTCATAATGTCTTCAAAAATCAAGTAAATCAAAAATCATTTATTAGGTAGATCTATAGTCCAAATCATTTGGTAATTAAAATATCTATTTAATTCTCCACGAATTTCAGCGGACCTACATCTTATGGACTTTGATTATATGCATGAGACATACTAGAAAAACTTGCATCAAATCTTTCATCCCAAAATTTTGTAAGTAAATTCAATATTTCCTCATCATCTTCTTCAAGATTAACATTAGGGGGGTGCAAATGGTGTCCAACTAACATTTGCACCCAATCAGTATGTATACAACTCGTACATTGAAGTTAAAGTGTTCTCTAAATTAGAATAAGTGATAGAAGCATCAAAATTTAAAGCATTTGTAATTTTTCTAATAACATATTTAGTACCTTTCAAGTTGGACTTGGGGTCCATTACGTATGCTAAAGGATATTATATAGGCAGGTCCTCCTAATATTTTCTAAAATAGTTCCATAGAAAATAACATTTCGGTAAAATCATGACTTTTTATATTTATCGAAAATTCTTGTAGCAGCAAAAAGGTGTTCAAGAACTTTAGAATTGATAGGGTAGTATAACTCAGATAAGATATTTGTAGAATCATATAAACTTATCAAAAGATTTAACTTTAAAAGTGATTCCCAATCAACCGAAATAGGCTCATCATCATTTCTTGTATGTCTAGAATAATAAAACTCGTTAATGTATTGAGTTCCACCTATGCCCCTGTCGATTACAAATTGTTTAAATTCTATACCAAATGTTGCACAATATTCTTTGAATGCTTGTTTTCTACTTGGTGATCTTATAATTTAGACTAATACATCGCTAATTATCCATTTGACTCTAATATGTTTCATACCGTCTTGTACAATTAAATTAAAGACGTGACACACCCAAAGAACATGAAATAGAAACCACTGAAATCTGGATTAAAAACCCTACACAGTTTATCAATAACGGGCTTATTATTAACACTTGCATTATCAAACTTGAAACTATGAATTTTAGATTTGCAACAATATTCTTTTATAATTTGCATAATAGAATTGGATATGATGTTAGCATTGTGAGGAATCTCAGTTATTTTAAAAGCAGTTACTCTTTTATGCATAATCTAAAGTGGGGTTTATGTAGTGTGCAGTTGCAACTATATAACTATTTTTATTAATGTCTTGCCATATATTCATAGTGAAAGATATAAATCTACCATATTTTTGTAAATCATGTATCAATTCTTTTTGGTGCCCAACGAAATACTCAATGCAATTGGAACGATTGTGTTTCTACTTACCCCAAATTGAAGTTGTGTTTGTGTTTGTCCAATGAGCCAATGTTTGGTCGAACACTTCACTTAGTGACAGTTAAGGTGGGTAGTCCGATACCATTTTACTATGCCAATTGTGTTTGGCAATATTTATACACTACTTTACATTCTTTCACTCCGTCAACTGTATGACCCATTGAAACCAATTTAAATTGTTAACAAAACTTTCCAATTTTTTTACCCTTTCACTTCTTTCTTGCATCAGAAATTTCGATTTCCATTTCATAGCTTCTTCATCAATATCATCCAAATTAATTGGACGACTACTCCGTGAGTATCGTCAATGCCCAAATGGGCCAATTTGTCGAGAATGGGGATGTAATTGAGACCGAAAAATTCATTATGGAATTGAGATTGTTGTGTCATAGATGAGTTGCACCGAACAAGCCATCAACATAAGCATTGGGATCCATTTCTATGGAATAGAATTGACATGTATAAATGAAATAGGATTATATTAGTATTTAGAATCTATAGATGATGGAATGTAAATATGTAATGGATACATTATAAAATTGAGAAAAGGTGAAGAATGAGAAATTTAATAGATGAATTAAATTGAATTGAGATTAGAGAGTGAATAATTAGATTGTAAAGAATGTACAAGATAGTTGTAGAGAATTAGTGTGAAAAATGGATTGAAATAAGAAGTATTTATAATTTTTTTTTTAAAAATCCAGTGATTGTTGGGGGCCCAATTACAACTAAAAGTTTTTTCACAATTGCAAAACAATCACAAAACTTTTATGATAATCGTTTAGTGACTGCTTAGTAGGCTCGTGGACTTGCCCACAAGTCGCTCGTTGAGCTATTTTACAGCTCAGCTCATGCTCGGACTCATCACAAAACTTGCTCGAGTGACCCAAGAGCCGGTGGTGCTACTCGGATCATTTACCGCCCCTAATCCTACAATTATTAATGTGACATCTCTACAGCAGACATCCACAAGTCAAATCATCAGTCCACTTTTTCAGAAAGTATTAAATGTCTATCAACCTATGATTGCCTGATTGATACCTAGGAAGTGTCACTTTGACCAACATGTGAGTCCATGTGTCTTTTTATCCAACAGTTAGCATTTCATCTCTTTCACTATAAAAACTCACATTTAGTGCCATTTTGAAGGAAATGCTTATTTATCCTTTCGACTTTATTTTTGCATTCTTTTTTATAACCTTCTTATTTACATACACTCTTGTGGCTCGCGTCCAAAAAGTATCCCATATCTAACATATTATTTCTTGTCGACTAACTTGATCGTCAAAGTGCTTACGATCGCCTCTTCCACTATCGGAGAATGCTACATGTGGTTAACGATTTGTCCAAGTGCTTAGGAACATACTACATAGACGTGAGTGGTGTCGATCTGTTGGCCACATTAGAGGTACAAAATCCGAGGTCAACAAATTGATGCCACCTGTACAAAACCACATTATCAACCACGAGCAACCATGAAAAAACCTTGCCAAAAAGTACAACTTTTTCGTTGAAGAAAGTTTCGTTCTTGAACAAAAAGTAAATGGAAGTTTCAAAGAAGTGTTTCTAAGAATTCTTTCTTGAATTTAGGTGTTAGTACTTAGTATTCCTTGAAAATGGAATATTTCGAAGCAAAAATCTGCTCAAAGGCCTCCTCTTTCAATAAAAAGGCGTCCACCTACAATGAGTGAGAATTTGGACACGCATCCAATAAGAGGAAGGGACTCTGAAGAAGAGGTCCTTCGGACCAATGTAACACATCGTCAACCTCACCACCATCATCACTAAGGTACAAGGGTCGTTCCACGCCTCACCAAAGAAATGGTGAAAATGGTCGCCAATATGAGGAGTATGATATGACAAAAATGCTGCTATGCAAATGAAGGATCATGTGGGATATCAATTGCCCTAAAATGTGCCTCAACCAACCTCTTTTAATAGTTAAAGGAGGAAGAAGTACAAAGTAAAATGGCACATTCTCATAGACATAGGAGAGGTACTAGCCCTATTGAATGTGAAGTAGGAGTGGAAGTGTTAATAAATTACTCATGTAGCCAACCTGTGAACGACCCTGCTCCATGGAGAAGACAACTTCCTAAATATGAGAAAGAGCGAAAACCTCAAAGCCTACCAACGTCTTCGATAGGATTGGTCGTAACACACTTAGAAATAGACCCCAGGAGCCAGCTTCCATGAAGATACCTCATGGACAAGTGCAGAGACCCCAAGATGACCCCCAGACTAGAAATAGGAAAAGGAGAAGGCCATCAAAGGTAGTTAGGAAACGAGTAGGCACTTCTCAACCTCCAAGGTATGATAGCCGATGAGGAAGACTCTGATGGACCATGTGGTTCCTATGAGATTGATGACAATGATGACAACATCTTTTTCTTCCATGAGCTCCGAAGTGCCCTTAATACCAGCCATTTCATGCCTATCAAGATTTCCATATATGAGGGGAAAAAGGTGATCCTGATAAGCATCTCAGTACGTACAAGACTCATATAAGTTTAAGAGGTGCCCATTAGCTCTAAAGTGCAAAGCTTCATACCTAACCTTTTGTGTAGCTGTGAAGATGTAAATAACAGAGTCCAACCGAGGAATATCAGGATGTTGCCTGACCTCAAAAAGGCATTTCTGAACCAGTTTTTATCCAAAAATGATGGAAAAGTCCATATTCAATGTTTATGAAACATGAAGCAAACGACTTGTGAAACGTGAAAAAGCTATTGGCTCGTTTCATCATGAGATGACCTATTGTGACTAGGTCATAGACAGAGATGCCCTTTCGGAAGGATGTTTGTAACAAGAACCTCATTACCTATGATGAACTGGTAGAGATGATGATGGATGATATCGTCAGCGAATAGATGTTCGATCGCTGTAATAGAGTAGCCGAAGGAATCACACCTCCCCAGCAATATAGGGAAAGATGTCTAATCTCTAACTTGGTGAACTAGTAATGGACCCAACAGGGTAGTAGATCGCTCCAACATATGGACAAGCCCCTGCCTCACTTTGAACACTATACCAACCCTGACCTATGAAGAGGTTGGCTCTACTGGTTATGGAGACCATGGAGCCATCCCTCGACGACCAGCCAACTAAAAGGCTAGGAATAGGCTTTACATTCACACGATTCTTCTACACTTATCACTAATCACATTGTCACGACACTGACGAATGTAGATTAGTGGTTCACCTACAAAGCAGAATAATCTTCGTGCGCCTAAAAGAGATAATTACCTTCCAAAAGGAAATCCGTCCCCATATAGACAAGTTCAACAGCCTAAGTGAGATGAAACAAGGCATTTTCCTAGAGAAGACCCCTTGCTAAATGTGGAATGAGGACAGAGGCCCCCAGAGATGGGCAATGCAAAAAATGGATCCTCTAACAGACGTGGATAACGCACCCATCTGTGAGATAGACACAATCTTCGGAATACCTTATGGCTAGCTATATAGTTAACAACCAATCCTATGGGGCTTGGAATGTTTAGTCCATCACTTTTAGCTAAGAAGATGTGACAAGTCTCCACTATCCACATGTCGCCTTAGTGGTAAGGACCATGATGACACACAATAGGTTGAAGCGTATGCTGGTGGAAAATTGGAGGTTGTTTAAAATTTTATATGGGGCCACCTATGATAAAATGCTAGTGGATCATGAACTAACCCCCGTAACCTCTCCATTATATGGTTTTACTGGGGATAGCATCATCCCAAGAGGTAAAATCTCTCTTACGATAAAGATAATGAACATCTCCTCAAATGGATGGCCACTACATGAAATTCCTCGGAACATGGCATTGTAGTGGTTAAAGGTGATCAGATGGAGGCTAGATAGTGCTACCTCAATTTCCTAAGAAAGGCCGAGCCTTGCAATGTTAATATGGGGTTACTTGACACCAAAATGGTCACACACTTGAACAAGGAGATGATGTTGATATGATAGATGTCCCTGAAAAATGGAGGATTCTTGAAGAAGGGGCTACATATGATGAGTTGGACCCTCGCATCATGGAGTCCGATTCACAAACAGCTCTAATGGAAGAGCTGTAGAACTTCCCTGTAGACTTTTAAGATCCTACCAAATCACTATGCAAGAACTTTGATGTCTTTGCTGGAGGGATGAGGACATGGTCAGCATTGACCCAGAAGTGAGTTGCATAGACCCTATATCTGAGATGGATCTCCAATCTAGTACTTGTGAAGAAGCACAATAGCAAGCGAAGAAGGGTTTGCATAGACTTTTCTAACTTTGATCAAGCTTGCTCAAATGACAGTTTTCCACTCTCAAGAATAGACCAACTTGTAAATGCTACCACATGACATGAATTGTTGAGCTTCATAGGTAAGGCTATAAATGGATCAAATATGGATCGAATCTGCTCATATTCGATCTGATAAGGATAATTATTCGATCCAATCCGATTATTCAATTGATATTTAATTGTTAAATCTATATCCGATTTGTTATGCTATCAGATATTCGATTCGAAATTAAAAAAATTAGGAAAATAAAATCAATGTTGAAATTTTTTTTTTTCAATTTTTCTAATTCTTAAACGAGATTAATAATTATAATTTTTTTCCATTTTTTTAAAACTTTTAACCAATTGGATTGAAAGACACAAAAAAGTTGTCGGCCCATTTATTGACTCACTTATTTATGGAGGACATTTCCAAACCTTTTGTTATAACTCTCTATGTGTGATAAGAATTCATTTGGTTTGGCTGTAATACATTGTACCTTTGATTTGGTTATAATGTATTGTACATTTGATTTGACTATAGTGTATTATACTATTATATAAATAGTTATTTATATTTTATTAAATTAATGGTTTTTCTTATCTTTTACTAAATAATAAAAATTTAAAACTCTTCAAATACTTCAATTAACACTATTATACTATTTTTTGTTTATCGAATATGTTTATTTTGTTAACCTCTCAAAATTGTATTTGGTACTAAATTTGTATGTATTATTAAATAATTTTTAGATTGATTAAAGTTTTAAAATAATATTAAGATAAGATTTTTTTTTACGTTTTTGTGCATCTAGGCTTCGTCTACACTCTCCTAGCTCGAAACCTCAACCCATCGCCACGCATTACACTTTTTAGAACACTGTGTACACCTAAATTGACTTTCTTATTTTTTTTATATTTTATATTTGATATTTTTAATTCTAAATTTCTTTACTTTCTCATTTATTTATTTTAGTGACAAATAACATGGCATAAAAATATTTAATCCACTCAACGATTTATAACAAATTGGATCGAAATGATTTATATCCATATTTGATCAATTTAGGTAACGAATTATTAGATTCGGATCTTGATTTAATCCACTCAACGATTTATAACAAATTGGATCGAAATGTTTTATATCCATATTTGATCCATTTAGGTAACGAATTATTAGATTCGGATCTTGATCGTGTTATTGGATCGAGACCTTAAATCTATATCCCATTAATTTCATCGGATTCAGATCAAAATTCAATCAATTGACGCCCTATTTATAGATGCCCATTCAAGTTATAGTCAGATCTCCATACACCTCGTGGATGAGGAGAACATCTCTTTCATCATTGATAGAGGTCTTTATTGCTATAAGGATATCGTTCTGGTTGAAAAATGCAGGAGCCACCTACCGAAGGCTTGTTAAAAGATGTGTACTGACTTTATTGGCCGGACCATGAAAGTATATGTTGATAATACGCTTGTGAAAAGCCTAAAAACAAAGACCATGCTAAAGACCTAGACGCTACTTTCAGAAATCTAAGGAGGTACAAGATGAGGTTAAACCCCTTTAAGTGCACGTTTGGTGTCGTCTTCGAAAAGTTCCTATGCTACATTATCAATCAAAGAGGCATTGAGGCCAATTCCGAAAGATCGAGGCCATGATAGATATGAGGTCTCTTTAGAAACCAAAGGAAGTGCAGAGCCTCACCAGGCGTGAGGCGACCCTGAGTCACTTCATCTTAAAAGACCCTAATAAGTGCCTTTCCTTTTTCAAAATTCCCAAAGAGGGAAAGAAGTTCAAGTGGATAGAGGAGTATGAAAAGGCTTTCCAAAAACTTAAGAAGCACATAGGACAACCCCTTACTCTCTAAACAAAAGGCTAATAGCCCATATTATTTTATTTTCCCAATAGTTGAAGAGGCCATTAGCTCAGCTCTTGTAAGAGAAGACGTCAGCCTATCTACTATGCGAGCAAAGTTCTCATACAAGTGGAGGCCCTCTACCTAGATATGGAGAAGCTTACCCCATCCCTCGTCACAGCTTTCAGAAAGTTGAGGCCATATTTCTGGCCCATAGCGTATGTGTGCTAACAAGCTTTTCACTCAAGTAGGTACTTCAGAAGCTTGGTGCTTCAAAGAGGTTGATGAAGTGGGATGTAGATTTGAGTAAGTATGACATTGTGAACGAGTTAAGAACCTCAATCAAAGGTCAAGCCCTTGCAGATTTCAAGCGGGATTTACCAATGTCCCTTAATAGAGGAGAGAATGAAACCTGAGTACCACCACTTGGAATTTTTTATTAATGGCTCCTCTGGAAAGGTAGGCTCCAAAGCCGAAGTGGTCTTGGACAACCTAAAAGGCCACAAACTTAATTTGTGAGGTGAGGTTCGGGTTCAAAACCTCTAACAATATTGTTGAATATGAGGCACTTCTAGCTAGCCTTAGAATATCTAGAAAATGCAAGCAAAGAGGCTACTTATAAATAGTGATTTACAGCTAGTAGAGAATCAAGTCAATGGCAATTTCACTATAAGAGATGAAAGCATGGTTGCATACCTCAAATAGGTTATGGATCTTTTCCTATATTTCGAAAAGTTTGAGTTGGTGCAAATCTCATGCCTTGAAAATGTCCATGCAGATGCACTGTCTAAGCCATCCAGTAGTAAGAATTTCGAGCTGCTCAAGATAGCTCCAATTGAGCACCTCGCCAGACCCTCTATTTTAAAAGGAGAGGAAGTGATGTGGATAGAAGGCACCCTATCATGGATGAAACCTATCATAGCCTTCCTCGAATATTAGGTTTTACCAGAAAATAAGGATGAAGCCCACAAGCTAGGAGGAAGAGCTGTACATTTCATTAACCAAAATTTATTTTGGTTAATTAGTAAGTATATAACTTTTTGCACTAAAGTTTTTCAAAAAGATTTAGGGATTTGTTGGCAAACCCTCAAACTCTTAAATGTTAGCAAAGTAGACAATGCTCAGGATTAAATATCTCGATGGGGTTACATGATGGATGACTTGAAGTATATATGGAATACAGACAATTTATTATCTTATGCCTGGACCATTGACATCATTATACTTTGGATTTTTAGTCATTTATAATATAGTGCATAAGATTACAACTACAATAATTTGTTCCCAACAAATGACCTTTAAAAATATGTTATGTTTCTTAGCTATGTTGATCTCTAAATTTAGCTGTTATGATAGATCTCGAATTTTCTTATGTTCATGTGTATTTTATATTCACATTTGGACAACATATATTGCTCGTGACCATAGCTTTAGTACGGTGTGATGGTCACTAGTACTTCAATACCTAAGTCAGGCCATGAAGAAAGTATTTGGATGCTTAAGAGACACCATGGATGGAAAATATGGTGCTAAATTGAAGATTAACAATTTTTCATTACCAATGGAAGTTACCGTGTTCTAGTATCTATACCAAGATAGGAGAGCAGATGTCAATTGGATACTTGACATCTGATCTCATCCTAACGTTAGTCAAGCTCAACTGTGTCAATTTTTGACTCTCATAAGTATATGGCGGTTTGACCAAAGTCTATAAGTAGCCACCATAGGATTGTTTCCATCACATGCCCATATATTGAAACGTTTACAGAGTGGATCTACTACATGTCTATCAAATCTATAACTTGTATAGGGTATCTTGGTCGAGCCGGGGTGGGGTGTAAGTGTTATACCCTATGTCCGATCAACTTTGGACATAAGCACTTTTAATGTATATATAACCGATGCATATTTATGGCAAGATCTATCATTTAATTGAATTAATATTCTAATTAATTAAATAATAGAATCCATAGATTCAAGTCTTGATGAATTGTTATTCACAAGGAGTTGTAATTGTGAGATACAAATTACATATGACTGAATCTTAAATCGTTCGTGGTCGTATGTAATAACGAGATACGGATATCGT
>CAIGRF010232421.1:0-31765 GCA_903798235.1 Fraxinus ornus | reverse complement strand
CAAACAGAGTTTGATAAAATGATAGACAAAAAATGGCTAAATTATTACATATAAGCATAAAATTAATATGTTTTACTAAATAAACAAATTATTTGAAAAAAATGTCATAAAACTATTTCTAAACTTTTTAAATCAAATGCGTTTTCTAATTTTTTGTTTTGAGAAACAATTTTTAGAATAACAAACCAAATATATTTTTTTACAATTTTAAAATAACTCTTAAAAAGAAAATAGAAAATGAATTCAAAATGGAAAATAGAAATTCAAATCAAACGCATCCTTATTTAGGTTTGAAATTAGTGAGGCGCTTAGGACCTTCTATTTACTCGTGAACTCGTAGGCGCGTGTTTGCACTTTGCCACACACTTCTCTTACAACCACCCACACTCGCCACTCGCCACCACCGTACTCTCTCTCCCTCTTGTTTCTCTCTCTCTACACAGACTCCATTGTTGACTCTATCCCTGTGAAGCTTCACTACAGTCACACCTCAAAGCCCAAAACTTTTTTGGCAATAATCAAAAAGCCCACCTCCAAGATTCTCCGCCGGATTCCTCCATGGAACCCCAGAACGGCGGCGCCCGCCTCCGCACTCCGGCTAAATGCACCAAATCCCGAATCTAAGTCTAATCTCTAAACATGTCCCAACAACACACAAAATTAAAAGCACCAAATTCCCATAATACAAAATCATATAAAAAAAGCACTGTCTAGTTGAAACGAGAAAGTAGTACATTGATTAGTGCACAGTAGTTTGGACTTGGAATTTTGATTATAATGGCTGCACCTAACACCGCCACCACGTCAGCGGTAGAGTCCACCTCCGTTGGGGTGGCGTTATCCTCGGAAGAACTGGCTGCCAAAGCGGTGCATAAGAGATACGAGGGATTGGTGACTGTACGGACCAGGGCGGTTAAGGGCAAAGGAGCTTGGTACTGGGCGTACTTTGAACCAATTCTTGTGCACCATTCAGATACAGGCTTAGCTAAGGCGGTAAAGCTGCGGTGTTCCTTGTGCAACGCCGTTTTCTCGGCCTCTAACCCGTCGAGAACCGCCACCGAACATCTCAAAAGAGGGACTTGCCCGAATTTCGCTTCAGCTCCTAAGCCTATTTCATCTCTGCCTTCATCTTCTTCAGTTTCGGTGGCTAGTATGGGGCCAAGTATTAATACTTCCTCTCCTCAGCAATCCCACAGCCACCCCCGAAAGCGTAGTTCTTCTGGTGGTAGTCGTGGTGAGGGTGGAGGAGGAGGCGGTGGAGCTTCTGTTGGCATTATTACTACATCATCGCCTCACAATGTTCCCCCATTGGCCATTGTTGATCCTTCAAGATATGCAGTGGAGTTAGCATACCCACCTGTAAATTCAGTAGCCAGTACTAGTGTTGTTGTTGCATCTGCTAGTGCAAGTCCTCGTGGCGGCGGCGGCAGTGGTGGTGTATTGTATGCTCTGCAACAACACCAATTAGTATTGTCGGGTGGTAAGGAAGATTTGGGACCTCTAGCAATGTTAGAAGATAGTGTAAAGAGACTAAAAAGTCCCAAAGCAGAATCTACTCCAGCATTAAGCAAATCCCAAGTTGATGCTGCACTGGATTATCTTGCTGATTGGGTTTATGAGTGTTGTGGGTCAGTATCAATTTCAAGTCTTCAGCACCCTAAATTCAAGGCATTCCTCAACCAAGTTGGGTTGCCTTCAATTTCTCGAAGAGAATTCTTCGGGTCGAGATTAGATGCTAAGTATGAGGGGCTAAAGGCTGAGTCCGAGGCCAAAATTCGAGATGCAATGTTCTTTCAGATAGCATCTGATGGTTGGAAGTTAAAGAATGATGGTCTTTTTGGGGATGACAATTTTGTGAATTTGACTGTGAATCTTCCCCATGGAACTAGTGTGTTTAGGAGGGCAGTTTTTACCAATGGTTATGTCACGTCTAAATATGCCGAAGAGGTTTTGTGGGAAACCGTTACTGAAATTTGTGGAAGTTCAGTACAGCAATGTGTAGGCATAGTTTCAGACAAGTTTAAGGCTAAGGCATTAAGGAATTTAGAGGATCAGCATCCTTGGATGGTTAATTTTTGCTGTCAGTACCAAGGTTTCAATAGTCTGGTTAAGGATTTCGGTAAAGAGCTCGCATTATTCAAGAATGTGACTGAGAGGTGTTTGAAATTGGCGAATTTCGTTAACAATAAGTCTCAAATTCGACATAGTTTTCATAAGTATCAATTGCAGGAATATGGGCATGCTCATTTGCTGAGAGTACCCTTGCGCGGTTATGAAAGATCAGATTTCGGTCTAGTGTACACAATGGTAGAAGACATATTGTGTTCTGCGCGGGCGCTTCATTTAGTGTTCTTAGACGAAGTGAACAAGAGAATGTTAATGGACGAGCCAATTGCTAGAGAAATCGAAGAGACGATGAGGAATCCACATTTTTGGAACGAACTAGAAGCGGTAAATTCGTTAGTTAAATTGGTGAAGGCAATGGCTCAGGAGATTGAGATGGAGAAGCCGCGAGTTGGTCAATGCCTTCCACTTTGGGAAGAGCTTAGGGTGAAAGTAAAGGATTGGTGTTCTAAATTTCACATTGGTGAAGGACCCGTAGAGAAGGTGATCAATAGGAGGTTCGAAAAGAATTATCATCCAGCTTGGGCTGCTGCATTCATACTCGACCCGCTTTATTTGACTAGGGACAGTAGTAGGAAATACTTACCACCCTTCAAATTTTTGACACCCGAACAAGAGAAGGATGTTGACAAGCTCATAACCCGGCTTGTATCAAAGGAGGAGGCGCACATTGCACTTATGGAGCTGATGAAGTGGAGAACAGAAGGGCTCGACCCGGTCTATGCTCAAGCTGTACAATTAAAGCATAGGGATCCTGGTACCGGAAAGATGAAGATCGCCAATCCCCAAAGCAGCAGGCTTGTATGGGAAACGTACTTGACTGAGTTTAAATCGTTAGGGAAAGTGGCTGTTAGGCTAATTTTCCTTCACGCAACATCGTGTGGTTTCAAATGCAACTGGTCTTTACTCAGATGGGCGAGTGCTCATTCCCATTCGAGGGTGGGCATGGACAAGGTGCAAAAGTTGATATTCATTGCTGCTCATTCAAAAATCGATAGGCGGGATTTACCCAACGACGAAGATAAGGATGCTGAACTCTTTGACTTGGAAAACGGTGAGGAAAATGTGCTCAATGAGGTTTTTGTTGATACATCCTCTGTGTAAGATTCCTTTTTATCCCCTTGCCTTGCAGCCTAAGCAATAGGTCGTCCATTGTTTCCAATTTTTTTTCCTTTTGATTCTTTCTACAGTTTGGTAGTTCTTTCATTGCTCGTAGAAGATTTTGTGTCAGTTTCTGAGAAAGTGGAGTGTTAGTCATATTACGAGTGGCTATTCACTCTTTAGAATTATCGAGTTTGGAGAATGGCTTCTTGTTTGCAAAGATGAAGCTGATGAGCAGAATCTGCAGAATAGTGGGAAGTGTAACATTTTTGTTCCTTTCACAATCTGGATTGAATAAAATTTATGTAAGGAGAAGGTTTATGTTTCTCCTGCTGTTCTAAAATAAGTTTATACCTTGTTCTGTTTCTATCAGGTTGATAAATGCAACCAATTGTCTGCAGTTTGATGAGAAATTTTGTTGTTTCTTCACTATTGACGCGGTTTTTCCCTTGATAGATTTTCCTTGTTATATATGGCATTTGAGGGTTCCTATGCTACTCCAGTTCTTCGAATTGTAATCTACTACTGAGTCATTCCCTCGGAACTGAATAGAACACGATTTTAGATAATGTGTCCAGTGTCATCTTGATAGAAGTGATGGACTATTTTTGGCCTAGAACTCGAAAGTCCCTTTCATTGTAACTCCCATTTTTTCTCTTTCCATTGTGTTAGGAGCTGTCATCGAGGCTGACTTCAATATAGATGAGGTTTCACTAATAGATTTCTTTACCCTAATAGACATGTAACCTAATGGAGGTCGGCCAAGTAGTACATATTGTTTTTTTTTTATAACCGTGGATGTTCGGCCAGCTTGCTCGCACGTCGACTAATCCCACGGAGCCCTAAAGTTTACGGTCGTTACTCACCTCAGTGGTCTGAGAGGACCCGAACTGGTGATCATTGGGGGAGAAAACTCAAGGTTTGACCAATTGAGCAACTTCTTAGGGTTCAAGTAGTACATATTGTTGAAATGTGTAGAGCCTTATTGTAGACTTTCACCCTCAACCACAGATTGTTCTAACATTGCAATTTCATATACCCGTGAGAAGTTGTACCTCTCACATTGAGGGTGAACCACTATAAATCTATGGTGTGCTTTGCTCCTTTTCTCATTGTGTTTCTGTTTATTATTGCTTTTGGAAGCACGGATCAGGGATTGATCCTTAACACAATTTATGTTCCCGTCTCTTTAATTATTTATCGTAATGGTCTTCAGAAGCTTTTGATCTTTGTTCAATCCAATTGTGAGCGAGATAATTTATTCACCTCTCTTCTTTTGTGTTTATATTATATAGTTCTTTGTTTTGATTTGACCTGTCAAGTCATTTTACTAGAACATTGGCAATAAAAGATGATATTCTCCTTCCTACTACTGAGAGTGATAATTTATTTGTACTTTCTGAATTTTATCCGAAGTATGGATCGAAATGTAATGCGATTTCAATTTTCTTGATGGCAGAAGCGTTTGATGGGGACATTGTGAGACCGGCAAGACCTCCATAGGTTGCTACTTGTCGAGATGAAGATTCTAGAGAATTTTTCATTTCACAAAATGCCACATTCAACAACCTGAGAAGACACAGTGTGTACCTTTCTATCTGGAGTAGCACTTCCAGCTGTTGCTATATCATACCTATCTTCTGGATTATGTGCTTTTTGACAGAGTTGAGCCCCACCACGAATGTAGTGCAAGTCTATTTTCGAAATTTTGGTGGTTACGTAGGGAGAAAAAGGCCTTCCAATTAAATCATATTAGGGTAACTTCTCCTTTAAACATTCCAAAGCTTGTGATGTTCATGCAGAGTATTGGATGATGCTCTTCATCATTGCAAAAAAGGTTGTGAGAGGACCCCAAAGTTGAAGAATGCTGTCGGCATGACCCAACACAAAAGATGCTCGATGGCGATTTGTTAACAAAGAGGAACTAATTTTCCGGATTCCAGTTCGCTTTGAGAAGTGGAAAACTATCATTACCGGGTAATTGCTATAGCATTTGTATTTTATTGCAGTAGTATTATTCAACATGTTCATAGTTCATAAAGTCTGTCTGTACAAAAAATGAGCTGACTTGTACATGATTTATGAGATTGAAAGTTTCATGTTTACAAGGGCAGATTAAGATTGTGTGTGTAACTTCACAACATCACACATACATACATACATACATACATAGTACAAGTTTTGTGTACATTGTACATGTTTTTCGTGGGAGTATTTGAAATTGTAATAGGTCAAAGACATGTTTTAATGTCATTAATTTGGCAAAAGTTCAAGAACTGCCAAATAGATGGACCATTTTTGAGGTTCATAACATTCTGGATTACACTTGGATTTGTCTTGTTCTTTTAAAATTTGTTGTGTTAGCTTTTTCAAGATTCTAGCTTGATAGAACTCTTTTGTTGTAGCTAAATTTTATCGAGTACGATGAATTAAACTTGTAATCTATTCAATTTAGTCATTAAAGACTATTAAAGATACTATCACAACACAATATAGAATTAGTTATATGAATATTTTCGCTATAATGATCAGTTCATTACTAGATCTACAAGAAAATGAAATAAAGCAATTAGATTCATCGCAATTCATTGTATTATTTTTTATCTACTGCCCTCCCTTCCAGCCTATTCTAAAACATCCAGTAGATTATTCAAGAAGCGATAAGCACACATTTTGAACTCTCGCGCATGTAAACGTTAGTGTCTACACGTATTGGCATCTTTTCTTAGTGAGTAGAGTTTTCAAGAGCAATAAGCGCGCATTTTGAACTCTCACACGCGTGGACACCCCGACTAGGCGTATCGGAAATCGACTTTTTTCCCTTTACCTTTTCTAGATTCACCCATCCACCCACCTTGACAATCAGTTGAAGGTGAAAACTGAAAAATGATTTGGTTATCCAACTTTTAGGTGAGGTAAGATGGTAGAAAAGTACAATAATGGAGTAGAGTATTATTATGCTACCTTTGGCTTTATGGCATCTAATTACTCATTTAGTGGAGAGACAGAAATTCTTGTCGGCTGAGATGAATGGGTATTTGTCAAAAATCAAAAGGGTTATAGCAATACTGACTGCTCACCAACTTCTAATTAATTAAAACACTAACTTTTTTCCTGTATTTATACATTTTTTTCATCGACACCACTTGAGATAAAGCAAGTATGATGATTAATTTAGGATGACAATCTCTCTTTTTCTACAAGAATCTTTCTTTATTACAATGCTACAGACATTTTGTTAAAGTTAATTCACAGTTGACAATGTTTGTGTTACTAAAATTTGCCCTTTTTTCCTTGCTTTCTTGTGAACCATAGTCAATTGTAGGTGTAAATGACTAGGAATAATTGTTGCAGACTAATTAAGATTATTTTTCTATTAACATATATGATGGGAAAAAAAGATTTGCATATGTAGAGAAATATGGAGTTGTGGGGTTTTTCTTGATTTTTTATGGCAGCATAATAAATTAAAGAGAGGGGAAGGCCGTAAATCTAATATTCATACTTTGTAACAACCAACTCGTTGAGTACAATTCACTCGTAAAAAGGCTTGTAACAGAAGGGTAGCCTAGTGACATGGGATACAATTAGAGTTGTTACATTCTACCACTTTTTTCGTAATCAACATTCACGACAACACATTATATCAACTGATTGACTTCACGAATCAGTATTCTACTGGAAGTAGCTATTCCCATATTGCTTCATTAGCAACGAGAATCACCTCCATAAGGGTGTCTTCTCTTGTATCAATTGTAAACATTGACTAGAATTTACCTTTTAAAACCAGCTTATAACATGCCAATTTGATTATTAACCCACACGTCGATTTCAAATTGATTGAAATCACAGCAAAGATGAACTACAGTAGTGTACAGAAGAGACATGAAGCTGCATGATTAACTGTTTGGGGGTACTTATTAATCTTCTTGGCTGTGAACCACTTGAAACTTTCCAAGTTGTTGCCAAAAGTTCTCTTTCTTTATGTTTTCTGTACCAAATCCCTTTGTTTTATTTATTTGCATTATTGGTCTGACAGAAAGTTTAAATAGTTAGGACTTTTATATTGCAAAACTAAGTATTAATTTTGATTCATTTTGAGTCTATGACATTAAGTCGTTAGATATAGTCGTTTGTATATCTTTTTCATTTTGTTTGTCCGAATATGTTCGGTGTTGTTTGCTTACATGATATTACAATTGATGGCACAAATAGGGTGTCTGCATCAGTAAATGGTCCATTGAATAGAATCTTTTTCATTACAATGTTCCTGTCCGTACACATGATGTAATATTAGTTCATTGTAAATAGTCAGAGAAATGAGTGCAGGTGCGGATGCCTATGTGTTCCTTATACCTTTACTTATCCAGCTGGGGTCTGCTCACAGATCTCAACCACGAGACTAAAAATCACACTAAAAATAGACAAGAAAATAGCAATTATGGTGTAATATTATGATTCTTGAGAATCGAAAAGATCGGTTCTCATAATTTTATTTTTTTGTTTCACTTTCATTCCTTTTTGTTTCAGATGGAAAAGCTGTTAGATTATTCTGAATACATATTAATTCATGTAAATTCAATAAATTGCGACTTAACTTAGCGACCACAGAAAATATAATTGCGGGTTCGAATTAAAATTTAGTGAACTAACTAGAACCAGACCTTGTAAGATGTCAGTTTATTTGTCAATCACATCAATCTTAAAGTCCAACTACTTATTTGAGCTTTTTAAATTTATCGAATTGCTCATCTAAATTTAATGAATTCTGATATCGTATTAAGATTTTGAGTTTCATTTTACAAGGTCAATATTGCTAGAAGGAATAATTCAAATCATAGTCCCTTATATGTTGATTAATAATTTTTTATTTAACCTTGGAATTTATTCCTTAATAGAACAAAACCAATTTTAACTAGTTCAAATTTAAGAGGTTTCAAATAAAATTGCAGCCAACACAATGGGGGTGGTCTGCCTTTTTATTTTTCTATCCCTTTCTTTTTCTTGGTGCCTAATAAAAAAGGTTGGGGTCTTAAATGCCTCAAAACATTGAATAAGGACCAAAGGACTGTATTTCGTAAATATTAAGGATGGAAGCAGTAATTTTCCCGATAAACAAAGAGCAAAATAAAAGTTTAAAATGTTCAGACATTTATTGCTTCATATTTATAAACGGTGAGTCAATTAATGTCCTCCCACCTATGCATTTTGTTGTTTATTTATTATGTAATAGTAGCATGGTCTTTATGGTGTAATATTATGATTCTTGAGAATCGAAAAGATCGGTTCTCATAATTTTATTTTTTTTGTTTCAGATGGAAAAGTTGTTAGATTATTCTGAATACATATGAAGTCATGTAAATTCAATAAATTGCGACTTAACTTAGCGACCACAGAAAATATAATTGTGGGTTCGAATTAAAATTTAGTGAAGTAACTAGAACCAGACCTTGTAAGATGTCAGTTTATTTGTCAATCACATCAATCTTAAAGTCCAACTACTTATTTGAGCTTTTTAAATTTATCGAATTGCTCGTCTAAATTTAATGAATTCTGATATCGTATTAAGATTTTGAGTTTCATTTTACAAGGTCAATATTGTTAGAAGGAATAATTCAAATCATAGTCCCTTATATGTTGATTAATAATTTTTTATTTAACCTTGGAATTTATTCCTTAATAGAACAAAACCAATTTTAACTAGTTCAAATTTAAGAGGTTTCAGATAAAATTGCAGCCTGTTTGGGGGTGGTCTGCCTTTCTATTTTTCTATCCCTTTCTTTTTCTTGGTGCCTAATAAAAAAGGTTGGGGTCTTAAATGCCTCAAAACATTGAATAAGGACCAAAGGACTGTATTTCGTAAATATTAAGGATGGAAGCTGTAATTTTCCCGATAAACAAAGAGCAAAATAAAAGTTTAAAATGTTCAGACATTTATTGCTTCATATTTATAAACGGTGAGTCAATTAATGTCCTCCCACCTATGCATTTTGTTGTTTAACGTTAATCTGGACGGAGACTTAGCTTTCACGAAGAACAAACCATATCATACTTTAAACTAATTTTCGATCTTATTAGGTTTTTAATGTGCCTATTAATTGCTTATATATAAATTAAAAATTACCACAAGTTCTAGACCATAACAATGTTTATATTTATGTGTGTAGAGGTCTATGATTTGTTTAATGAGGTAGGTAGGTCCACAGAGGAAAGATTTGTTTTTGCTTACTTTTTGGTAACCAGGGTCTGTTTGAGCCACATTATTTTGAAATAGTAGATTGATGGAGAATGTGTGGTTGAAAAATAAGGAAAAGTTTTTAATGTGAAGAAAAATATTATTTTTATTGAAGAATGTGTGGTTAAAAATGAGTACAAAAATGAAAATGAAAATTTTAATATCTACTCCAAATATTCACCTTACACCATATTTTTATTCTTGTATCATACCCTATCCTATGTCTACTATTTGATAAATACACTACAAAATTGAGCACATGATTATTGACACTTGATTAGTTTGATGTGCAAGTTAAGTATACAAATCTATTATATTATTAATAGACCTCCTTTTCTAGACCCTAATACTAGGAATTTACCCATCTTCGATATATGTCCGGGTGGATTGATCCACGCGCTTGACTATGGACCAAGGGCTAGTCGTGTACGAGTTGAATTATACTTTTCCGTGTTGAGTCGTCCAACGCATTTTTGACACCCTTGCCCCGAATAAATGTGTGGTAAATATATCAAATGGCATGAAGAAAGTCGGGCTTTGCATTGTTGACGGCCTCGAGTTGTGGATATGTTCACGTTAAACACGGGCGTAGTTACGAGGTATTCTTTGGGATTTTTGTTTTTGCTAAGAGATTGGATGGGCTTCTTACGCTGGAGTATGCAGAAGCATTGAGTCTATGAGAAGGTTTAGCTCTGACTCGAAATAATGGCATCTCCCTTCCGGAAGTAGAGAGCAACTCATTCCAGCTAGTTTAAAATGGACCGCGAGCTTGTTGCTTCCACTTCTTTAGTTCATGATACGAGAATTTGGCTATTTGCGTTGATTTAGTTTAACAAAACATGTTTAAGCCACGAGTTATTGAGTTTGGTTTCCAATCTCGGCCCAAATCTTCGCTCACAGAAATATGGAGGCCCACTGGGCTCCAATAAGGGCCAACTACATCAATCCACGAAATCCATTACAAGTCAACTACTAAAAAGGTCAACCAAACTAACGATTTAAAAACATCCTACGTGTCTCATTTCAGAGCCACAGCCATTAACGGTTTCATTTTCCCTCCATTTCCTCTAAACCCCAAAGACACTACTCAAACCTTCAACATTCCCATTAACCTCCGACTCACAATAGCACAACAAAGCCATGTCATCGGCCATCCCCTCCGTTCAACAGGGTCGGGTTCGGGTCCTGAAGCAAGCACTAGGGCCGTCTAATCAGAAGCTGGTAGGGCCTGTGGTGTACTGGATGTTCAGGGATCAACGGCTTAGGGACAACTGGGCTTTGATTCACGCCGTCGATCAGGCAAATAAATCGAATGTACCTGTGGCTATAGCTTTCAATTTGTTCGATCAGTTTAAGGGTGCAAAAGCCAGGCAATTAGGATTCATGCTTAGAGGTTTACAGGATTTGTACTTTGATCTTCAAAAATGCCTGAATATTCCATTTTTCTTGTTTCAGGCAAGACCCTTATGCACATTTATTATGTTTTTGCTGAGTTTCCTTTTTTTTTTTTTAGCATTTTTTATATTGGTTTACAATTTACATAATATTGGGATTCTGTTATGCGATTGATTAGAGGGTTAAAGATAGGCTGTTCTACAAAGTTGAACAATTATTCTTTTGATTTATCAAATAGGGAGAAGCTGTGGACACAATTCCGAATTTTCTTAGGGAATGTGAGGCTTCACTTTTGGTGACGGATTTTTCACCACTACGCGAGGTTCGTCAATGGAAAGAAGAGCTCTGCAAGAGGGTAAGTGAATCAGTGTCGATTCATGACGTGGATGCACATAACATAGTGCCTGTTTGGCAGGCATCAGATAAGTTGGAATACGGTGCTAGGACTATAAGAGGCAAGATAAACAAACAGCTTCCTGAGTATTTAATCGACTTTCCTACAATTAACCCTCCTAAGAAAGAATGGGGTTCCTCGAGTAGTTCTATAGATTGGGGAAACCTTATTGCAGATGTTTTAAGGTTAGCTAGCCACTTTCTCTTGTTGAATGGATTGTCTATGATTTCTTGCGAAATTTTAAGGTTATATGTTGCTTACTTATGACTGCATGACCAGGAAAGGAGCAGAAGTTCCTGAACTTGAATGGTGTGAACCAGGTGAACAAGCTGCAATGGAAGTATTAATGGGGGATAAAAAGGGGTTCTTGACTACCCGATTGAAGAATTATTCCTCAGACCGGAATAACCCAATGAAACCCAAAGCGCTCTCTGGCCTCTCACCATATTTGCATTTCGGGCAAATATCAGCACAACGTTGTGCCTTAGAAGCGCATAAAGTTCGCAAACTTTATCCTCAGGTTGGTGGCTATAGTGTTAATTTGTTCCTGATAATGGAATGATATATCTATCTCCTATTGTATATGCATGAATGATACATTTGACAGTAGCTTACATCTGACTACTATTGTGAAGGCAGTTGATGTGTTTCTAGAGGAATTGATAGTGCGGAGAGAACTCGCTGATAACTTCTGCTTCTACCAGCCACACTATGATTCAGTGCAGGGTGCTTGGGAGTGGGCTCGTAAAACATTGACCGACCATGCCTCTGATAAACGCGAACATGTGTATACGTGAGTGTATAAATTTTAGAGCTTTTGATTTACTAACAGAACAATATATATTTTCATCAAATGTGATGTTTGTAGGAGGGAGCAATTGGAGAAGGCACAAACTGTTGATCCTGTAAGCTCTAGTTAACCATTTTGAATAGGTATTAGTGCATTTTCGTGCACTTTATTTCTTTTATCTTGTGCTTATACTCTTCTTTTCTTTTCAGCTTTGGAATGCCTCTCAGTTGGAAATGGTTCACTATGGCAAGATGCATGGTTTTATGAGGCAAGTAACTTCTAACCTTTACACTGTTCTTGTTCTCACCGTTATGAGTTTCGATTAAACCTAAAAAAAAAAAATTGCAGGATGTATTGGGCAAAAAAGATACTTGAATGGACCAGCGGACCAGAAGAAGCACTTGCAACTTCAATCTATTTAAACGATAAGGTAATACAATTTGATTCAGATGTGTTGTTATATTCTGTGTCAATCCAATCCAATGGTCACTCTTGCTTTGCAGTATCAGATAGACGGCAGGGATCCAAATGGTTATGTTGGGTGCATGTGGTCAATATGTGGAGTGCACGACCAGGGGTGGAGAGAGCGACCAGTTTTTGGAAAAATAAGATATATGAACTTCGCTGGGTGCAAGAGAAAATTTGATGTTGATGGCTACATTGCGTATAGTAAGAGGGTAGTCGGTGAATGCAAGAAGAGGAAAGCACAATCCTTGCTCGACCATACTAAAGCCAAACTACTCCATAGTTAATTGTTGTCTTGCCTCAATTCTGCTCATTTTTGTGTTAATCCCGATTTCAATTCGATGAACTAAATATGTTGATGTCAAAAATTGGATTGACATAATTTGTCATACTTCTCTTATTTAGTCATATTTACTATTGAAACATTTCATAAATATTGTCAATTAGTAAGAAATTTAAAAAAATAAAAAAATGGGTAAATTCCATAAGCGTAAACTAAAAATTAAATGAACAAGGGAGGGGATAAATAAAGACTGAAATATAGAAATGGAGAAACAAAGACTTGAGAAGAATAAAATAAACGAATGATAATACCATTAAACGGGTTTCAGCTACAAAAATAAACGAATGATAATACCATTAAACGGGTCTCTGGTAGCTGAAATTTTCTGTTAAGTAATCCTTTGCAACGGCTGAAGGGATATTATAACACTGTGGATTGCTAAGATGGCCTCAAGCATATTTGCCTGGGCAAGAATAACATGAATTCAGAATGTGAAGTAAAGAAAGACATGGAACTATATATGGCTCGGTTGTTACAGTTGGAAAGCAGGCGTGAGGGGAAAAATGCATATCGTGCTTCAATGGCTATGTATATCTAAATCTGAAGATCATCGAGCGAGAGTTCATTTGCACTCAACAGCTTCAATTTCTGCAATCAAATTGACAAGGAAATCCGATGTTATTTTGTGGATTCGATAATTTAGAGCATTCCTATTAAAGTTTCCAAACCCTCTAATCCCAACGCCCCTCCTTCCTCTATGCAGACCAAAAAACTAAGCCTATTTTTGGATACAATTTATAAAATGGTTTATAAATTCTATCAAAGTCAAACATTAATTTCAACTACTCGTTTATTATTCACACATTTTGTGGAACACTTCACTATTCCTCTTTATAAATTTGCCAAATGGAAGCCTCATCTTTTACTAATTTTTCTCTCAGATTGGTTTTTTATTTCTATCACTTCCATTCAACGAGTCATACGGCCTTTGAACAAAGGTCATTGATTTTCCATATGATTATAAGGTGACAAATAAGATCTTGACGTAGCGGAAGATTATAGGAAAGATGAACAACCTCACAAAGATGAGAGAAAACTCACGAAATTTTTTATTAATTCAATAATCCGCTGCCTCAAAGGGCTTACAATGCTTTAAATAGTAAAATCCTAGCAAAATTTGGAAAATAAATAATACAAATAAAAATAAACGATATTTTTCCATAAATGGAAAAATTTTAGCTAACAACTTAAATGGAAACTCCTAAGATTCAGGATCGTCCTCCAACAAACGGAATATGAATCCGACTTTTATTGAATAAGATGTTACCAAAATAAAAATTACCATAAACGGCAAAAACACTTAATTGAGGGTCTAAACGACGAAATCTGCCCAAAATCCGACAAACCCGAATTTATCATGAAATCATTTTTTTGGTTTGCGATCCTACCTCATCATAAACTCTAACTTTTTTTGCACTTCATCATTCTCCCAATGGTGAGAAAAATTCGCCCTCGAATTTGACATGGAAGAAGCCTCATCATCATCGCCAGAATTATCACCACGACATGGCACCAGATGCTTGACATTAAACACGTCGGATGTACGAATGACTTGACAGCTTCAAACGATAAGCATTTGAATTAATCTTCTCAATGATCTCCAATAGACCAACCTTTTTGGTTGTAAGCTTGTTGTATTCATGAGCAAGAATGCGATCTTTTGTTAACACCGCCCAAACAAAGTCATCTACCTCAAATTCCTCCATCTTTATTTCAAACTTCGCTCTGGTCAGTAAATTGGCGCTGTCCCCAACTGTTTTATTGAATCTTTATCCTGTAGTAACACAATTTTCTTTCCCCCGAACAGAAAGCTGTACGTGTTGGTATATCCATCATGCAGCAAATGACGGTCACACTGTCACGATCTCCCTAACAATAAGTGGCATGCATCCATCTCTACCACATCACATAAAACCTGATCTTTGTAGGTAGGTCCAATGGAGAAACTTATTCGAGCACGCTGAGACACTTCTACATCGTTGCCCCTCTTTAGCCAAGCCAATGTATACGGTTTGGGATGCTTCTCAGTCGGCAAAACCAGCTTCTTAACGACCTCCTCAGCCACCACATTCTCGCAACTACCAGAATCAATAACAAATCTACAGACGTTTCCCCTAACAGTATACGTCGACTGGAAGATATTATTACGCAATTAGTGTTATTCTTCAAAGGAATCAGAAAGCTTCGCCTCACCACCAACTCATGACCCATGTCACCAACTACAAACTCTTCCTCTGTGACTTCTTCGGTGTCTTCATTGTCAAATACATGCGGACCTTCATAATCTTCATACCTCTCATCAACAAAGAGTCCTCTGCGCGGATTCTTAGGACATTCATACTGCCTATAGTCGGTACCTCCGCATGCAAAACAACGAATAACACCTCCAGGACGTGCTGGCTGTTGAACATGATTAGTTCTAGGAGGGCCTGGTTGATTAGGATTACCAGGTCGTGTCATCTGCTGCTGTGGGTTATTGGAAGAACTGCCTGCAGTGAAAGGAATTATATTTCTCTTCGACCGCTGTTTCTCTATTTGTATTGCCCTCTGATGTGCCTCAGAAACTGTCACTGGATCAAACGTATTCAGTGGATCCTGCATTTATGGACGAAGACCATCCACATATCGTGACACCAACTGCTCCTACATCCACATCACCTCATTCCTCGTAATTAACATGTAAAATTCTATGGTATAGTCACTAACCGATTCTACGCCTTGACGCAGATTCTGTAGTTGCTGGTACATTGTCCGAACATAATTGTAAGGCAGAAACTGCTTCTTCATATGCTTTTTCAATTTATTCCACGATACAAACTTTGATTTTCCTAACCTGGATTTCGTCATCTTGGTCTGCTGCCACCACGCCGCTACTCATCCACGAAACCTCGTCGCAACGAAAGGCACACATTTATCAGCAGGAACCTCCTTAAATTCCAAGATCTCATCCACTGTAGTCACCCAATCCAAGAACTCTTCTGGACTCAATCCACCATGAAACTCATGAATATCAACATTGAATCCTGATTCCCAACGCTTGTATTCATCCTGACCACCCCCCTTCGTCGAATTGGCAGATCTATTAGATGCTCACGTTGTGCAAATGGATTCTCATCATCAAAATTCTCAACTGGTTGGACCACAGACGCATGTTGCTGTGACATGAGTGCAGCGATTTGCTGTGTCAGCAACTTCACTTGTTGACTCAGTCGTACGATGTCATCACGTCTATGTACCTCCTCTACTGGGGCTTCATGGGCTTCTGGACATCTCATGGCGGCATGGTGAAGGAACGACTTCGGCTCTGATACCAATTAACGTAGCGGAAGATTATAGGAAAGATGAACAACCTCACAAAGATGAGAGAAAGCTCACAAATTTTTTTATTAATTCAATAATCCACTGCCTCAAAGGATTTACAGTGCTTTAAATAGTAAAATCCTAGTAAAATTCGGAAAATAAAAAAAATAAACGATATTTTTCCATAAATGGAAAAACTCGAGCTAACAACTTAAATGGAAACTCCTAAAATTCAGGATTGTCCTTCAATAAACGGAATATAAATCCGACTTTTATTGAATGAGATATTACCAAAATAAAAATTACCATAAATGACAAAAACGCTTAATCGAGGGCCAAACGACGAAATCTGCCCAAAATCCGACAAACCCGAAGTTATCATGAAATCATTTTTTCCGTTTGCGATTCCACCTCATCATAAACTCTAACTTCTTTTGCACTTCATCAGATCTCCAATAGATAATTATTAGTTTAAAACCTTGAAATCTAAATCTCTGAATGCATCGTAATGCAGTCACCATATTAGCAGTTTCACTGGTAATGTTCCTCTTTAGCTCCCGACCTAATGCCAATAGTAAACAATCAACGAAATTTAAAATAATTTCAGAGTCCCAAATGTTTTGGGAGTCTTCAATCTGTCTCCTTTTGGATGCATTTTTAGATAGATTTACGTGCAATTTGTTGAAAGCCCATTATTGGTTGTATCCTTTTCTTTTCTAGTTAATTATATTTGGATTTAGGTAACAAAAAGAAAAGTTTGTCACTGTAACTAAATAAATCCAACATCTTGAAAACTATCTGTAGGGAGTCATCTGTGTTGTAGCACCAACAGTTGGCATTTTCCAGTAACCTGCGTGAGTGTATGTTCATTTTGTTTTTTATTCATTTATTTATTTAATTTTTTTTTTCTTTTGGGTGGGGATTGCAAGGGACTAAGGAAAGAGCAAAGTCAAATACCGTAATGAATTGTGGAGGATCATCGAGACTGGATGAGCCTATAACAACTTCCCTCCTCAACTTTATCGTCAACTTGTGACAAGCCCGTAGCTGCAAAGAAACAATAAATTAAAAAGTATCATTATAAGGCATGCACGTGCATGAGAGAGAGAGAGGGAGAGAAGCCATCACTAACGTAATACCTCAGATCGTGTTGCCCCACCAACAATAAAAATGAAAATACGTTGACCCATCTTCTTGAAATCACTAGATGCATGCCTCAAAATTGAATCACTGCAAAAAAAAAAAACAATAATAAAAAAAATAAAGAAAAAAGCATTAATAGGGAACTGAAATAATAGAGTAAAACAAAATTAAGTAGGGTTGGACAAAACTCTCGAACCGAATCGAACCGAACGATTCTTCTTAAATTAAATACCCAATGAATCAACTATCAAGAACCGACGCTTATGGTTCGGTTCTCGATTCTAGACCAAGAATCGAATAAGAATCGAACTCCCTAATTTTTTTTGTATCTTAAATAAGCTAAATTATTTTATTTTTTTCTAAATAACTTTACTATCTAATTAATTTAGCCAAAACCCAAAATATGATTTTCCTATTTCTAATTTAAAACTCAAGTCCAACTTAATCAAATTGACCTAAGTTTTACCCAAATCTCTTATTCTATCGTAGTGCTGTTCTAGAGATCGAGTTGAAGACAAGGTATGTTACTGTTTAGTTTATCAAAAGAAGTTAAGCACGAGGCTATTTTCACATGGCACCACATAAAGAAAAGAACAGAAAAAGAGTTAACTGACATGAGATGAAACCCAGTCATAATTTACCTTGAATACCCATCATCAGAATTCCGAGGACGGGCCCATGTAGCAGTCCGTCTTGATCTCATTGAATGAGGAGCTGTTACTGAGGATGCAGTCTGAGAGGTTCCATGGAAAGATGGACTCGGGTCATTCATACATGGGTAGTCACTCTTCGGTAGTTCACCTTTACTAAGATTTTCAATAAGTTCCTGGAAGGAGCATCCGTAAATTACCAAAAGTCATTTGAAGCACGGTGCTAGAGAAACGAGCAAAAAAACGAAGATTTTGAGGGATGACAGTTAAAGTCCACATTGCTTCATGGTGCAACATTACATCTTAAATTTTCTTCCTCTTCATTGTTTGTGAACACTATATGACTGCAGCACTACAGAACATGCTACAGGAATATGATCAACCTCCAAAGGGATGAATAGCAAAGGTTTATTATAAGTTATTGTCCAATAACATGCCATATAGCAAATATGAAATCGCGGAATTGGATAAAACTCATCGAACTTCTATACGCAGCCTGTATCACTTAATGCAGAGGAATTGCAGTCAAAGGAGAAACTAATTTAAGTCACATCAGAAAACTGAATCCATATTTTTGGTGTGAATATCATGAATATTTGTAACAACTGGCATGAATGTACAACTTATCTGCACATAGGATGAGATAAAAGACACTTTTGAGAGACTTACTATACCAGGTAATATTATCTGATAGCCTTCGTCTAAAATCAAGGCAAGACCAATTTCAAATACCCTATATGTCAAAATGCAGACACGACTTCATACATACACTTCCTTGTGTGTGTGTCCATTCTACTTGGCAAACGTTACTAATATAATACCTCTACTATAGGGTAAAAGCGAGATAGTTGCCACGTCACTTCTTCACCAGGACGGTCTTTTCTAGCAGCATGCTTCTGCAATAGAAAATGAGAGAACTAAAATGTTTGTTGCAGGGTTAAATTGAACATGAAAATCATTTGAATATTCAATCCAATACCTTGTGAACATCAAACTTTAGTGAGAAGGTTGCAATTGAGCTTTTTTTAGTTTCTGCTGATTCCTCTAGCAATCTCATGTTATACACAGCATTCATATCATCCAGTGGTAAGCTTGCCAACTTGAAGGAGATGTGTCCAGGTGTTAATTGTTTATAATCAATACCAGAAAAAAAAAATAATAATAAAAAAAATGACTGTAACACTGTCATAACATGCGAAAGTTCACAGCAATGACTTTCAAACAGGAGAAAAATATGGTTTGCGCATTGATATTGGTGGAAGGAGTCCAAAAGATCTATAAAGTTACTAATCACTTGGCAATTCATAAAGTTACGTCCAGGACGACACAGAATGATGAGACTTGCACAACCACAAAAACATAGTGTGCAGAAGAGAAGGGTTATAAATCACTTGGCACAACCCATGCACATTTTTGATTATATGTTTCATCCCTTGCGACTTCCTTATCATGGCCTACCACCATATCCTCCCTCCATTTCCTGTTGATGCAGGTTTGGTTGCGTGGGATGCATTTCGTTCTTCCACCATTTTCACAAGTTGCGCACATTTAATCCTCAGTAACCCAAGGAAACAGTAAAAAGCAACTCAAGATCAGCATAGGCAGATGATATGCACGTAGACTACCAAATTGTTTACCTAATGTAGCATCCCCTAAATAATTGAAAGTTTATCAGATTATGCCTATGTTTGACACCCATTCTATTTTTTTTTTCTCTCTTTCTTCATTTCAACCACACGTTCTCCAAATAAAATAATATTACACACAAATCTAAAACTTTTTATCACTTTATCACATACATTCTCCCATCAATCACTATTCCAAAATTTCTATTCCCATTAAAATGGGTGTCAAACACTACCTATATTTAATTCCCAGAATAATTATGTCAGGTCTCAGAAACCAAAATCTGACACCTATTGTTCCAAAATATGGTTTGTGGAGAGGGCTTTAGTTGCTTTGGTTGCATTTCCCCCTCTTGAACCCTGCTCTGCTTATAAGCCCAATGGACAAAGCAGGTTTTTTAATGAGCTCTTATCCCCCTTGGTCAGCAATCTTGTTGTATCCTATACAAAACAGTACAGTACAACAGGTTTGAAACACTTCTTTTTTCCCGTTTCAACAAATTTAAAAATTATTGAAACCACAAGACTCAAAAAGTATAACAGGTTCTAGTTTCTCTATTTCAAAATGTACTACACTCGTAAATGTTTGTCAGAGATTATCATATAGACATAGACATATGGTAATTGTGTGTCTGACTTTTCACATTATTGAATGTCCGGTGAACTTTCTCAAGACCTCAAGTGTCATCTAGCTTGACTAGCTTGAGACAGCTAAGTGAAATTGAGTCTGAACTTAATTTTAAATTTAAAAAGTGAAGAGGTTTAGGGATGAAAGTTAAATTGAAAGTAAGTGCACTAACCTCCATTAGTTTTGCAATTTTGTCATCTTCAAACTTTTCAGGGTAAAGAGCTGCATAAATCATCAATAACCGCAGCTTATTTTCACGTGTCACGTCCTGCCAAAACAGAGTCGTTGCATTTACAACTTACAGCATCCAAATGAAAATGCCGAACTACATTTGTTACACACGCTGAGCTACTTTTTTACACAAATGATACCATTCTCACCTGTTTTGTTCTCAGAAAATTTATAAGTTCTTTGGTTCCTGCATCACCAAACACTAGATCCTGCTTTAGTTGCCCAAGTTCTTTAAGCCCCAGTTCCCTGATAATTATGTTAATTTTGCCAGCAATCTGAACCAGTGAAGTATTATTAGCAAAAACCTCAAATCCTTGCTTCTTCTGTTATTGAATATATTTGTTTCTGTTTTTCCAACCAAAATTGTTACTAAATGGAATCGAGTATATCACTTTTTCATTATATGATCCACCCGCAGGGTAATTCCGAAATGAATCTACAAACTGCATCATTCATATAACAAATTATGCTGTTTTCAAACACTAAGAATGCAAGTAAAAAGTTTAGTTTATTTTCAAATTGGCGAAGATCACATGGCATGAACTATAATATGACGAGTACTTGAGGTTTCTGAACTAACCAATGTAGATTCTACTGCTTTGATTTGGCAACAAAGATTTAAATTCGTTTAACTTTTATGCTCAGGAAACTTTTTTAGAAGAAAACCAAGTAGGTAAGGATACAGATTGACAATCTCGTATCTAATACGAAAATACAACATAAAATTATTGAAGATTGGATAACAAATTGTATGCCATGGCAGCAAAAGTAAAACTTACTTCCAGAAAATTGACATTTTGTATGCGCGTACAATACCAACTTGCTTCACAAAAACACATTGAATAAAATTAGCATTTGGCTAACAACTCCAGCTGATTTTCATGGCTACATCCTCGTACAAGAAGGTAAAAGAACACAGGATCCCCCAGAATCAAATGTCAAACACTCTCATTCTTGCAGTAAAAATAATTAAGATGAAGCATTTACACTGGTTTAAAGATTAAATGCCTATAGCAGTTGCAGTTGCAAGAGGCCCACTCACATCAACATGGAGGGAGAGTTTTTCAATTTGTTCACTATACTGAGGCAAAGCTTGTACCATCTTTTGCAAGTCCCGAGTAGACAACTCACTACCATCTCTACAGGAAATAAATTCATAGTGAGAGACACAGTACCAGGATAAACACCAACCAAACAGCACTAATAAAAAACACTAGGTAAAGCAAACATGGCTTAATATACCAATACAAATCTGAAAAACTATCATCCTGTATGCTTAGCTTATTAGCAGGCAACGTTTAAGGGGCAAAGCAGAGAGTCCTGACATGAATTCAATGTGAATGGATAACATTGTTCAAAAGGCTAGGCTCTATTAAAAAAGATGAGCTAAAAATCAGAAAAACCTAAGATGCAAGGGAACTAGGGAAGTCTAATATATGTTATCAAAATCAAAAACTAAGTTAAATCATATTTACACAAAAAGACATTTGGGATGCTCATATACGAGGACATACAAACAAGAAGCATCATTTGGGCAATTTAATATATGTTATCAAACCCAAAAAACTAGTTAAATCATAATTGCACAGAAAAGACATATGTGATGCTCTTAACGATGACATACAAACAAGAAGTGACTTCTTTCCATTATGTATAGCACAACACTTGTTCCTCCCAAGAAACTCCAGGTTCCAAATTTGTCTCATGGTAGTAAAGAAAGTTTAAAATCTATATACGGCTCACAGAATAAGAAGTGTAATTCTCAGAAATGTTACAGAATAAAAATCAATAGAAGATTCCTACTAACTGCATTTCAGGCAACAATAAACCAAGGATCTTAAATGATACATAACTACATACAACCTTGAACCATGGATTTGTGCAGCTTTATTTTTTGATATAAAATTTGTCATCTTCTCGTGCAATCTTTCACTAGCCTGACAAAAGCCACCATTAGAAAATTCACAATAACACCTTCAAGATCAGAAATAAGTGATAAAACAGAACAAAGAATTTTGGTGTCTTCTACATACATCAGCTATATGTGAATGTCGGAGCTCTAGCCAGATAGGGTCATGATCCTCCAAAAGAACCTCTTTCTTCTCAGGAACACCACCAGTTTTGCTAGCAACCTGTACATTATGTGATAGACCACCTATTACATTCACATACATGAGAAAGAAAGAAGGGGATACAGTCAGCAGGGCAGATGCAAGAGTTGATGCAGGGCATCAAACTTAGTTCTCTGTTCGTTATCAGTTAGTTACCAGGGGTGTTATGGGGAATTGAGGGAGTGAGGAAGTGTCAATAAATGTGAGAGCTGGGGGGTTAAGGGATTTTTCATTCACGTTTTCTGTTGAGTCAAGGAGGAGAGTCCAGGCCTCTCAAATGCCTTTGAGCTGTTCCCTTCTGTAGTGTCTTCATTTTTCAATCAATACAATTAATTTCTCTATTGCATCTCATTTACAGCTCATTTCCTCATCACATTCAGCCTATACGGTGTTATTTCTTCATACGTATAACCCAGGAAGTAATCTGTATTTGTTGTTGACAGATGTCTCGTAGAACATCTACAGCCATCAGTAGCCGGAATTACAGCCAGATCTCCCAGGTATCTAACAATATGTTACTAGAAATAGAAGAATGAGAAATAATGGACTATCAAGTAATGATGGGACATAAGAAGTCAACGCATTACCTCGTGCACATATTTGTTTCCTTCCATATTTAGTAAATCATGGCACATGGCATCATATGTCCATTCATGTATGATTGGAGAGATCTGCATATGGAAAGAAAAATGATAAACACCGAAAAAACAAACATGTGACCATCAGCATGTGTTTCTCCATCCATACCATAATGTTCGCTTGATATTATAAAAGGAAAAAATTTAGAACAGAATTGACTAAGTGGTAGAGTCATGGAACCTTCTTTCTTTCATATTTTTGACCTTGGCTCCATGAAACAATATGCTAAAGCTGAAATACGGAACAACTTTTGAAGCACATAATTATCACATTGATGTTGGAATTCATTATTAACTATTTTCCCCAACTTTGAACTTGAAATTCCAAGATTAATAAGATAATGATTGCTTGTCTTTCGGTGAGCATGTGATGGAAAATTCTATACAAGCAAGCAGTTAGACTTTCTGAAATAAGCTGACATTTTGGGAAGTCCAGAAAGGCAAGGATAGCAACAAAGTCCCATTGACAATATACAGATAAAAACCTGGTCTATTGATCTATCCAGGATAAGCAAGTCGCATGTCTCTGACTGAGGGAAGTTAGGAAGGTTGGCTTTATATTTCATAAGACAATTCCAAATGCCAGCAGCAAGCTTTGTAGGAATTAGATCACGAAATGTTGTCATTGTATTAGGATCAAGGGATTTGGCAGCTCGGTAGCGCACAAGGGGAAACTCCTGTCAGAGTACAATTATGCATGTTTGTAAGTTATATAAATTGTGTCGTGGGCCAATAATTAAGAACTCGGAATAATTACCCGTAATGATGCAAATACTGTAGCTATGCGGGTTGCCATCAAATTCAGACATGCATCTCCTTTGCGAGAATTTTCTTCATCCCCAAAGAGTACTTCGAGAGCTCTCTCATTGTCAGTGATAAAACCCTATGGATACAGTTTATTGTTAAGGGTGTGTTTGAGCCACATTATTTTGGAAGAATATATTCTGAAATAGTAGATTAATGGAGAATGTGCGGTTGAAAAAGAAAGAAAAGTTATTGATGTGATAGAAAATATTATTTTATTGAAAAATTTGTAGTTGAAAATGAGTAGAAGAATGAAAATGAAAATTTTAATGTATACTAAACAGGGGCTAAGTTTNAAATTGCAAAATTGCTCAAGCTTCATCTTAGCCCTTGTTTGATCCCCATTTTTTCAAAAATACATTTTTCCCCCTCTCATTTTCAACCACACATTTTTCAATAAAATATATTATACGAAAACCCAAAACTTTTACTTATTTTTAAAATTACAAATTCTCCATCAATCTACTATTCGAAAATGCATTCTACACAAAAAATGGGGCTCAAACAGACCTTAATGCAAGTAATTATTAAAAAAAAATAAAAATAAAAAATAAAAAATAAAAAAAAAAAGCTTCCAAATTATCTATTTTCATTCGTCACATAAAATATCTATCCACTTGTAGATGCCAAAAAAAATGATAAGACGAATTTGCGGGATAATGTACCTGGCTATCTATTGAAAAGTACTCCAAGTTCATCTGCAGATTTAGACCCAAAATGAGAATCTAACTCTATGAAATATCACTACCACATCAAAAACGAAATTGTTAATATAACCTCTCTCAAAGCACCAATGCGAGATACAACCACACATTTTATCAACTTTTATCAAAACCTACTAAAAATCTAATTTTAATCTACACCAAACATGGGCTTAATTCACTTGAAGATGTTGGTATCTTTGAAATTGCTAATCTATCTATAGACGAACCAGAAGGAAGCAATAGTATTTACTGATACTAAGATGAAGATGCTGGAGAGGAATCTAAAGATAAATGATAGAATTTATTTCATTTTTGTTTTGTAGAACTTCATGTTTGGATAAAACATATATGAACTTAATGTCAAGTTACACTGTAAAAATTGCAAAAAGTTAAATGAAAGCAATATTATAATCTAATTTTAGTTGACATAATCTAAGTTTAGTTGACATACATCAGTGTACAACTTTTCTGAAAAATCATGTGTCTGTGTTAGTGCTTCCTAGAATTCTCTGTTCACATGCAAATCAAACAAAGCTAAAGATCTCACAAACTTCAGGACATGGTTTATGAAAATGAGTGCTCTAGCCCACAGGAAATGTTTAGTTATGTTTGTTGCTTAAGGATTTCAACATTAATTTGCCTTAGAAAACACGAAACAATAGCTGAAATAGCACATTGCCGAATACCGTAACATTCCCATCCTTCCGTATCTACCTGACTCTAATTAGAAACATCTCATCCTATGAACTTGGAACTGCAAGTCATCACTCTTGGAACTGCAAACCTATTCATTTTTCATGATTTAAAAAATAAAGAAAATTCATTATGGTAGGAACATATAGAGAAGTGGAGGAAAAGATGTCCACTAAGACATAACACATGGTGAATAATATAAAGATGCCTTGTGTCACTCAACTCACAAGCACACCTTGAAAGTTATTAGCAAAGAATTAATAAATAAAAATGTTTACAAGTGTCTACTTAGGAAGAGACACTTAGCAGGGAACTACTAAGACGAAAAATAACCCAAACATGATGCACCACACTTGCTAAAAACGCCTATATAAGCATTCACAGGACGTACTTCACTTCAAATAAGTACATTTAAGAGAGATTTTCATGTTAAGAACGTTCTGGAATTTCTAAATCATGGCTGAGTTATCTTGCTCAGTGCTTCAAAACAAAACCTTAAGGTAAGACAGTAAAAGGATGTCAAACTAAAAGATAGAAAAGGGGAAAGTCATTACTTTTCTTTGGTTGGTTGGATGAAATATATGGCATCCATGGATGGAAGAGGCTGCCTTCGCTTGTGTATGTCTTCCACCACTGCAGGCAACATGCAAAATAATAACTTCTCAATCACAAAACTGACACATTAAATTCAAATAAGGATGTTGTGTCAAAGCCAGTTCATCACAAGCCATAAGATCAATTTTACAGGATACAAGTCCCCACTGGCCTATTATGGGATGAAGTGAGTACCAGTTCCCACCTCATAAAATAGATTCTACTGGATAGGACCACTCTCGTGGGAAACATCGGAAACAAATTGATTCCCTGAGCATACATGATGACGTATTTGAACCATCAGCTCGGCTGTAATTTTTTTTAACAAGTTTCACAATGTAATTCTTCCCCTAGCATAATAATTTTACGATTCTAGATCCATAATTAGGCATTATATGAGAATTTTTACTTGATAAAGATATCAGGATCGGAAATGGGAGACATATAGCTAGCCAGGATGAGATTTGCAGACATTTCTGATCATTGACAAGCATTAGGTAAATGAATTGCATATGAAAAGATATTTCAACAACACAACTGGGCATCCACGACAGATTTAAATGCTATTCCTTAAATCATCACAAAGTAAAGGCAATGAGCCCACCCGTCTAAAAGCTTATCTCGACACCCCCTACACATGCAGACTAAATTCATATTTCAATATAAAACCTGACATGTGGGGGCAACCATGACACTTGAAAACATGTCACTTGTCACTATACTATGTTAAACCACCTCATCTTAAAAAATAGGCTTTTACAGAGCTAAAAATTTAAAGATTTATATTTTATCTTCAACATAAGGTCCTCTCAAATCTACCAGGAAAGAAATTGCCACAGCTCAAGCAGCCAAGACTCTTATTTATTAAAATGAGTATTTGATTGTGACACTTGAAAATACATATGGAGGCACTAAAAATTAGAAAAACACAAAATTAATGAAAAAAAGATCAAAGTGCAAGTACCAACTCAGACTTGTCAGCAATCAGTTAAATATTGTTAACAAGCTAAATGGAATATTTGTAAGAAATATGCTAAAATGGAATTTATGGGATAAATTAATAAAACGTGAAAAATAAAGCACCAACAAAAATGCAAGGCAAGGAGCACAAAGAATATGATACAATTTTTCAGAGACTAGCCTTTCATATCTTACATGAAACTCCTTCTTCGGTAATATCTGCCATCTTGCACGTGTAAGACATTATCTTAACAGTTACCTTGTCCATGATAAGTACCTGAAGGTGAAGGGTTAAAAATTGGCAAGTAACTGAATATGATAGTTTAAAATAGCAGCAAGTGATGTAACATTACAAAGCATATAAAACCCAAAAATGAATGCTTGCTGCTGGTCGTTGACTCTTTAATGTCAACGGGCAATAATACCTACCATATTGTATCTTAGATATAAATATTGTGTTTACAAAGATAAATCACATTAATAGTCTCTAAATAGAACTACAGTTCAGTCTGCTCGGACAAAGACTTCCTAAGGACAACAGAATCTTGTCTGATTTTTGAAAATTAAGTGTTACCTTCAAAGAAGCAGATCAGTCCAGAGTGCAAAGTGAAATCCTAAATTAAGCGAAATAAACTCTAAATGGAGGATATTAACAGATGAATCTCAGTCATCGATCTTCACTGCCACATGGAACAACTAAACCTAGAATAGTAACCTTATCTTCAATCTAGTTACAACTCACTCCACGGCCTATTACCTTAGCTGTAGGAAGGCATAATGATGTCCCTATTACTAACATCTTCCTCGAATACTCCTTTCTACTGCACAAGTCTTTTTATCGTGTGAAAGATTGAAATACTGAGATAAAGTGTAGCATACTGAGATGGTGTATATGGCATTTGTCAGTCTAGTGAACTTGTATATAAGTATAACTATACATATGCATACGAGATTTGCAGAAAACATTTGCTCTCTTTTTAAGATTCAGGCAAAATTGAAGACGCTAAACACTCAAGTCAGTTACTAGTTGCATGTTGGCAGGATCCGGATTAATTGCTATATATAAGACCAAATCGATCAATTCCAGATGAATGGGGTAGGGTATTAGTATATCTAGCACAAAACTCTGAGTTGTTACACTTCTAGCTGCTTGGCCTGACTATGAGTTCAAATCCCTCACTTTATATTTCCATTTGGCATTCCTCTAGCAACAGATAAGCCCTAGCAATCATCTAAGCCCATAAAGCAATAACACTCGCACCCACTCTCCAGGAAGTAATGGACATCCATGTTGTAGTTGCTTATACCTTCCAACTAGACTTTGAGTCCCCTGTTTTGGCCGATCGAAGCATTTCATACAACAATCCTGAAAGATGCACACAAAATATTTGAAAAGGTCAAAAAATGGAACAATCCACTCTAAAATCACTGCAGGAATTCATTGAAATTGACAAATTTCAGTTATTTGATTAATGACTATATGTCTACATCACATCCGTTATAGATAAACTCTGGGATTTATAATGACACTCTGTGCAATATCATCAGTCAACCTTCACTTCTCATAGTTATTAATTTACAAAAGTGGAAACGGAGGGTACTATCTATTCATATGAACTGCATATTTCGACATTTACCATACCAATTCCTATTTTTAGTTGACAACTTGAGATGAATTCTCACTGCTCCAGGTCTCAGCTATGTGCTTGGATACTGAACACCTCTCTTCAATATCACACAGTTGCCTAAAAATTGAAGCGTCGCATGTTTTGTGTTAATCGACTTTTCTTCTATTGCATTTGGTTTAAGCCTCTTTCTCACGCTGGTTATTCAAGGCATAGCTAAAATCTGTTCCTCTTTTCTTCAAATCAAACACTGTCTCAGATTTATTGGAAGGGGTGATGCGTAAATCGAAATGAAATCAGTTGAATTGGATTCAAAATTAATAGTATTTTAACTTTTTATTACTTCGTGTTCGTGAAAGAACACTGCAATTAGATTTCCCCATTAATGTTGAACTCAGGCCAAAAAGTGATAAAGAAGCTAAGACTTTGACAATAATCCCAAAGATTTGAGTATTTCATCAGAACCAAATTATTTTCGCATGACCAATCTGAGAATTTAACAAGGTCTTCCAGCTTTTATTTTTCAAAACTGTTTTAAGCTCATTTGAGTCTGATAGATGATCAGGGCTCTAGTTAATCAGGATATACTTTATGGAGGACTTGAGTTTTACAATTTATCCAACCAGCTATACCAAATCTAACTCTCGTCCTCATCATAAGTTTATATTCTCCTTTGCCTCCATCGACATCTTACTCTTCCTCTCCCCAATCCTCATCCATCAACCTACAATAGAATGCTGAGGCAACACTGACCAAGTTAAAGTTCTAGCAAGGGATCTCACAGGTTGCTTTTCTGCAAGGACAGGTTGACAATTACATGATGTAAGATTTTCATGTTGCCAAAGAAATGTTCCAGCCTGTAAACTCTATTAATACTCCCTAAGAAGGACTCCATTTACTGAGGCTGGATATCCCCAATCTGTAGTCACCAATTCATTTGTCTACCCTCACATGATGTCACCCCTTATTGTAATAGATATTATCAAACTAAATCCACAGACGTGTTGGCCTAGCATTGTACTCTACTTGTCTTAGGCTACGTGTTCACTGTTCAGGGGTTTCTTGTATACAGTTGTTCACATTTTATCTTTTATTTATTCTCAACATGATCCAACAATTAAACAAAGAGATAATTGAAGCATTCTTCTCAACAGAAGATTTTTTTGTACACAAGCAATGATATACTTGATTCATCAAACTGTGTATCCCTGTTCATAAGCAATAGATAATCGATGCTTTGTGAAAAACAAATCTACGATGTCTTCTAAGCTCTATGGCAACAGAATGGAAACCCAGTCAATAACAACAGTTTGTCACATGAGCCAACATTACATTGTCTTCCTGTTCCTCATCATCTTATTTTCTCATTACCAAACATCATCATTAGTTCCCTAGATGTCACAAATTTCTTTCCGAACTCTCGCAGAGGAACCTATACATACTTCTGTAGGCCTCGGAAATGTGCTTTAAGTCATTAATTCTGCAAAAAGCTCCAATGTAATCTCCCACTCAATAATTCCACAATTTTGCTGATCCAAAAAATTTAGAACCATGAGAGGAGTTATACATATGAAATCCAAACTACTTAATCTGTTAATCATCGAACAAGCACCACGCTACAATTAAAAAGTCAAAATTTTGATTTAGAAACTTCAATAAACTAATAGCAAAATACCTCCAGACAAACAAAAAGGTGATAACAAATACTGAAATTCCATTCAATTTAATCAGATACATAAATGATAAAACTGAAGCGAATCTAACGCATATTCACTCAATATTATACATAGAGTAAAACAGGTAAAATGGACTCACTGTCACGGCTAATTTGCCGGAAGTTTTTGTACTCCCCGCCCTGAGACGACGAATCGGAATCAGACATCGACATTGTGATAAGTAATGTTCTTCAAGCTGTCTATTTCTCCTTTTCCTTGTGCTCCGATCGATTGGTCCCTGATATCGTGCAATTTGTTGTTGATCGAAAGTCCGGAGTTGTGTTTTGAGAAAGAAAAGGAGAGAGATGAAGAATCTCTAAAATGTCGTGTAAATGCCGGTTGACCCCATTGTTGAACTGTCATGACTCATGAGACTGCATAACGAAATGGTCTATCCGGGTCGGGCGGGTTCTGATTATAGTAATGAGTTAGAGCGTGTTTGGTAGAGATTAAAATCGGATTAAAATTGAAAAATTAGTCGTTATTGTTGACTTTTATTAGATGAGTGGGACCCAATAACGATCATATTTTTAATTTTAATCCACTTTTTAGCTCCAGCAAACAGGCTCTTAATTTTACAAGTGGTTCCTTAAAGTGTTTTTATGGTTCATTTAGTCATTAAAGTTAATGATATTACATAATTGATCACTCCTTTAGTATAATCTAGTAATATACTCTAGAGCAGATGTTGGACAGATAAACATTGACATCAACTAACGATCTTTCCATGCGGAAAAATTATGCATCTTCAAAATAAAACGAGTTCAACCAAAGTCTCAAATTGCTTCATCAAACTCTGTTATTATTTTTCACATTAATAAAAAGTAAAAAGTCGCGACGAAGCTAAAACAAGAAACCAACTTGAAGAAATTGATTGCTTTAACAGCTATTAGCGCATGTGAACGTTTAATAACAATTATGCTTGATATGACATCGGACGGGCTAAACAATTTGAAATTTTGCTTGAATTTTAGTGAAATTAACTTAATTGTAATTGTAATATCTTTATTAGTAATTGTTTTTTGGTTCAATTGTATAGAGCCACAATAATCTAATCAATTCAAAGATTATTCAAATTTCACTACAAAATACTTTCCTCTGTAATAGTACAATAAGATAATAAATGTGACTCCATAAGCAATAATGAATCACGTGAACAAATTAAATAAAAAAAATTTAAAAAAATCGACAATTTTTAAATTCAGATATATTCTCGAGGTCTTATAGTAAAAATTAATCACACTAACAAATAAAAATTAACTTGGCCATTGACCTACTTTCTATTTCATCATTTAATCATATCGACTGACCTACTTTTCTATTTCATCATTTAATCATATCGACTTTTATTAAAATCTCATATTATTTGGGAAAATATAAATGATCCACTTAATAAGGTGAGGGCAATCCTTTCCTAATAAGCCGGTTTTATTAGGTGGAGTTGGCTCAATATTCTTAATATGGTATCAAAGTTAGGCCCAATTATGCAATGTTGGG
>CAIGRF010232415.1:2459-17017 GCA_903798235.1 Fraxinus ornus | reverse complement strand
CGCTCGATGGTGTCGGCGCAGTGGTGACGACGCAGTGGTGGGAGACGGAGAGAGCGAGAGAGGAATGAGAGATGGAGAGAGAGACTTTAATTTAGGGTTTGAAATTAATTTAAGGGTTAGGGTTGGGGTGGGGGTGGGTAGGGTGTATGTATATATTAATTTTTATAATATTATTATTAATATTCAATTAAATATAAAAAAACCTGTATCTATATATAAAATATCTGATTTTTGAAAATTAAAACTTGAAATCTGATTTTTGAATTTAGATCTTCAAATGTAGGGAATTGGGTAATTTGCACATAATAAATTCTTTAGCATGGCCCACTTTTTAATAAGTGTAATTGTGGGCTTTAACGTTGTTCTAATAACATTTTTGGGCCTTGACTATTTGTGGCCCTTGGATGGAACCAATGGTTAGGATTAGGCTTTGTTAGATATTTTCCTTGGTCATTGACTTTTGAATTTAAAAGTGTGACTTCCTTAATACGTTTTTCACCTCTCTCTCTCTCTCTTGGTTATATGTTTGGACCGTCCCTTTCATTTGGTGTGCAAAGAGTTGGTTCCATTTGAAAAAATCATTTCTTCTTCTTGTGTCAAATATTTACTTGTAGCCTATTGACATGAGATTATTATGCAATACTCAAGCTTGAAATAGTAGTTGAGTAAGGGCTGATTTCTCGCAAGGTTTGGGCTCGTTTTTGGTGGTGGAAACTCGACTATTTTGGTAGATTCTTGAATCAATGACCCAAGTCGAGTCTTGAGTGTTCTTGGCCGGTTCTTGCACTCTCTATGGACGGTGATTTGCATGGCGTGGAAGGCTGTTCCTGAGCCTAGACATCCATCCATTTTTCGGCCAAAAGAAGACAGGGAAGTTGCACTCCGATTTTCTCATTTTTCTGTTCATGGTTTCATTTATGCATTTCTATGATATATTTATGCAATGTTTAAGCTCTGATTTTGATTGGAAATATATAGCCAATGTTCTCTTGTGATTTTAGATTATTGAAGCATTGTACATGGTAATCTTTGCATTGTGGTTATCCTGAGCTTTGGACTATGCTATTGTGATTAAAGAGATAATCTGATTTTATTGTGAGCAAATGATTGTTAAACTGTGATTTTCCCAACAGTAATGATATCTCACTCGAAAAGAAAATATTCACTGTACAATTGGTAATGACGTTACTGTCATAGTAACTTGTGCTACGCATCAATAGCACCACCGACACATGGGTTGCCTGGAATTTCGTCTCGAAATAGAAAGATTGATACACATTGAACAATATTAAAAAATTAAAGAGAAATTAAAACGTTTAATGAGAAAGTCTGAATCGTATTGAATAAAATTAAAACTTTGTACGTTATTTAATCAATATTCAGTACCAAATATGAACCACAAACGACAACAAAATTAAATATTTACGAGAAAGAATAATTATTAATGCCGTTTATAAATATGCGTGCAACATAATCGGCTATCACCTTCTTCGAATAGAACCCCACCCACCCCATAGATGTCTATTCCACCGTTCGATCTGAAATCAGATTCTTCTATCACGGTATCTCCACCCACATCAACGGTCCGTATAAAACCTTGAAATTCAATATTTGTACAGTGTCAAAGTTGCCACCAGAAGATACAACAACTCTATGAACTCGCTACACCTCATTGATTTCCTTGTCTTTATCACTGAAACGGACGTCAAACCACTCTATTTACCAAAAATGCGACTAAATTGAGATAACGGTTCACAGAAATATGTTATATTTGTAGAATAGTGAACAAAATTCAAGAGAAAGAGATACAGAAAGTGTATAAATTTTTCTATACCGACTGAGAAAAAAGGGGTTCAACCCAGAAAAGAATTGTTGGGTTTTGATGAGGGATTTGTCGATGAATGCGGTGGCTATAGCTGGGATTTTAACAAGCGCTTTTTATGTGGATTCTGAGGACATTGAATTTGGTAATCCATGGTGGTACGTTTACGCAGGAGTTTCGTGTTTCCTCGTAATCTTCGCCGGCATAATGTCCGGGCTGACGTTGGGCTTGATGTCCCTCGGACTGGTCGAACTCGAAATTCTCCAGCGAAGTGGCACCTCCACTGAAAAGAAACAAGCAGGTACTGTAAGAAAATTTTCCCGTTTTGTGATTTTTTTTAATTGTTTTGATTAATTATTTCTTGTTGTGAATTTTAATTTTGGGAAAGATTTAATTTTTTTTATTTTATTTTATGTAGCAATTATTTTGCCGGTTGTTCAAAAGCAGCACCAACTTCTTGTGACTCTGCTGTTGTGCAATGCTGCTGCAATGGAGGTGAGATGTTTTTCTTATTTAGTTATTTATTTTTTATTCAAATTATTAATTATATGATAAATATTTTGAAAGTGTTAAAAAGGTTTTCAAGTTTCAAGTTTTGGGATTTCTAAATATGAAAAACTAGTTAAAATATTTTATGTTATCCTACTATCCAGTAGATGGCCTATTTATATCGTGACATTCAAATAATGCAGACATAATTTGAAAAATTTATTGCATTTATGACAATGCTCTCTGCAGGCTCTTCCAATATATCTAGATAAACTGTTTCACCCCGTTGTTGCTGTCATCCTCTCAGTAACTTTTGTTCTTGCGTTCGGTGAGGTACAGTTTTCCGATATGATTGACCATATGTAAATGCTACATTAAACTGTAATTGACTTTTGTGTTTAATTGTGACGAATAGATAATTCCTCAAGCAATATGCTCTAAGTACGGGCTTGCTGTGGGTGCAAATTTCGCATGGCTTGTGCGAATCTTGATGATAATTTGTTGTCCTATTGCTTACCCTATTGGAAAAGTAAGTTCTACATAGAAAGTGTTTTTTTTTTTTTTTGCCATCTTTTTACTGTCAATTGTGAAGTATATGATGCTCTGTTGTTTAGTCAGGTGCAATAATGTGGACCGAGTTTATGGTGTTGAGATTTCAAAATAAGATTTGCAGAAGATTACTAGTGTGAAGTCTTAATTATAATGTACACTTATCCCTTTGACCATAGATCAACCTAGTTTCTTACTATATAAGATAGGAGTCTAAAGGAGGCAGTATGTGAGAAGACAGCGAGATATGAGGAAAAGTTCGTAATTGAGCATGTTCGATAAAGCTTAAATTATGCTTAAATCGTAATTCAAGCTGGTCAAACATAATTTTTATCCACACATTTTGTGGGACCCGTGGCTTATACCCATTTATTATCCCCATTCCATGGGACCTATAGCTTATAAGCACTTAAAGTACTAACAAACAAACACATGATGAGAAGATTTAGATCTTACATTTAGGGTGAACCACTATAAATATTTGTATTTTGTGTGTGTTTCAATATTTTCCTATCTTTTCATTGCTATCAGGATAGGGTTCGGGGTTTAATCTGTCACATTACTAAGCTTGATATATTAATGTGGTTCAGATTCTGGATGCCATCTTGGGGCACAATGATGCTTTGTTTAGGCGACCTCAGTTGAAAGCACTCGTTTCTATCCACAGCCAGGAGGTATCCCCCCGAAGTTGAAAGTGAATATATATTTTTACGATGCATGGTTTACAATTATAACCGGAGCATATATTGACAAGTAAAATATCTATCCGGAGATTCTTCGTTTTGATATATAATGCAATTTATTGTTTTAACTTACACCATAGGCTGGGAAAGGAGGTGAACTCACTCATGATGAGACTACTATCATAAGCGGAGCATTAGATTTGACTGAAAAGGTACGTCGGGTGGCAGAGGTATCACGTAGTTTCTTTGCTTCCTAACGTACTCTCTAGCAATGATCCATGTATTAATGCTACTATGTACCCTTGGTAAGGAAGTTAAATGGAAATACTTGCTTTCATTACCTTCCCTCTAGGAAATTGGTTTCAAAATCAATAATCCAGTAATTCTATACTGCTATACATCTTGATTTTTAGCTTTACACATAAATTGTTGTCCCTAGTATCTTTGTGCAATAAAATGGAAACAGAATGTGAATGTTCCAAATGTGTGCAGACTGCAGAGGAGGCTATGACCCCTATTGAGTCTACTTTCTCGCTAGATGTCAATTCAAAATTGGACTGGTGAGTTTATGCTGCATTAGTTTCCATGTTTCTTAAGTTATATTTATGCTGTGAGAATTACTGTTGAGAAGCCATTTATTTCATTATCTGCTTAGGTCAGCATACCTTCCTCGTGCATTAGAAGAAATCAAATTATCGGAGATGTATAAAAATCTTTTCTAATACACATCCTACAATGCAGGGAAGCAATTGGAAAAATCCTTGCTCGAGGACATAGTCGCATTCCTGTCTATTCAGGAAATCCAAAGAACATTATTGGACTTCTGTTGGTCTGTGTATAATTCCAGAAATCATCAATCATCTTCCATTTATCTGTTTTTAGTAACTGATTATTTGATTGTACTGTAATAACTTTCTGCTTCTTTTGGAAATAGGTGAAGAGTCTTCTTACTGTACGGGCAGAAACAGAGACCCCGGTCAGCGCTGTTTCAATCCGAAAAATCCCTAGGTTGGTTTACCCGTTTAAAATGTTCTCTTTTGATTCCTTTCCTTTTTCCTTTATCCCATTACAAATTTTTATTCTTTTTACTTAGGGTACCGGCAAATATGCCATTGTATGATATTCTCAACGAGTTTCAGAAAGGGAACAGTCACATGGCTGCTGTTGTGAAAGTGCGAGAGAAAGAGAAAAGGCATATTCCTGTTGATGCCACGAAGAATGGAGAAAACAATTTTACCAATTGCCATTCGCAAGTGACTATTCCATTGCTGAACAAGCATGATGGTAAATTAAATAGTGTCGTGATCAACATTGAGAAGGCGTCAGAAGATGCCTTGCAAGACAAGGATCTGTCGAAGGATATTGAAGATGGCGAAGTCATTGGCATTATCACTTTGGAAGATGTATTCGAAGAACTTCTTCAAGTAACCTTTCGTGTTTCACGTTATTTTACAACTGATTGATATTGCATCCAGTTTTGCCCATAAATTGTTTGTTGTAATTACTTAGAACATGTTTGGCTAAGCTTGCCAGTAAGTAATAGTTATTTTTTATTTTCAAACATGATTGGATAGTTATATTGTCATCCCTTCGAGTAAAAAAAAGAGTTGCTTATTTTAGAAGTAACCCTTAGCTTTCTATTAAAATAAGTAACTTATTTTCACATAAACTTACTAATTTACTTATGAACAAACTCTTTAAGATTTAACCAAAAGTGCTGTTAATACCCTCTCCTAATCTGACAACGTTTATTTTTCTACCTCCCCCTTTCAAGCTTTGACCAATTGCTATCCGTGGACGCAGGAGGAAATTGTTGATGAGACAGACGTATATGTCGATGTACATAAAAGGTGTTAAGAGCAAGCAATTCCCTAAATATATTTGCACCTGCTCTACCTGATTTGTTTATTATTCTTACTAACTTCTTTGATTGCACGTGGCACTGTGATTATTGTAGAATACGTGTGGCCGCTACTGCTGCTGCTTCATCTGTTGCTCGAGCACCTTCTAACCGTAGGCTGACTAGTCAAAAGCCATCATCAGTAAGTTTTTCAACATTCCCTCTATAGAATTCTACTTCCGGCATCTCTTGTTAACTGCGAACATTGCAAAAGAATAGAATGTATAATGCTGTCTCGATGAGAAATCTACACGTTAAATAATGGGTTATGAGAGAAATGACTTTTCCTAGGTTCAAGGTTACATGGTGCTTTTGCTTTTTGGATAAAAGGGAAAAAATACGAAAATAGTACAGTTCTATCCTTGGGCAATCTTGAAGTTGCTGGTTAATAAGCTCGGTATACATTAATTACAAGAAAAAAGTTTGCTCAATATTTTGTGAATTATGATTGTCTATTAACTTAATATTTTCAGAACATTTTCTGAAATACACTAGGACCATTTTGAGCCTGCTTATAAATATCCTTTCATCAGAGTAAAACATCCAGTAAAACGAAAGCTTTGTACCGTTGACCTATAGTTGACTATGAGGTTATCAAAAACAGAGTTCATGGCCCCTAAGAGAACTATCTGGTTATACATCACTGGACTTTACTCGTATATTAATTCATATAAAAACGATTTGCTATTAGTTAATCTATATATCTTTTACATTGTAGAAGAAGACGAATGCAATAGACCCCCTCTATGAGCCTCTGAAATAGTAACAGCGCATCATGAAAGAAAGACAGGATTTTGGATGTGCTCAGTTGGGTCATATCTAGGTTTAGAAATCCCGGGAATGAAGATATTCTCTAGTTGCATTTTACTTGCAGTTCTAGAATTCTAATGGAAAAAGATGTGATATTCGTGGTAGGATTTACTCGTGTCTTATCTTGCATGTATTTTTGGAATTTTTACAGGGAGGCCAAAATAAGCAAGTATCAATACCAAAGAAGTTCGATTTAATGTCCACAATGTCGTAAGACAATCGAGATATACATGTTTTAGCTAGGATAGATGGTTTTTGTGAGTCCTGTATAGGCATTATAATATAGATTTTCAATGTATTTACCTTACTTTGATGAGCTATCAGCTGTAATTTCTTGTCATTGTATCTCTCAAGATGTTGTGGCAATAATGTATCCTTGTGCTAAGCATTCCATTCCAAGAACGCTCTTTTGCAACCCAATATACATACAATTCTAGCTTCCTCTCTCTTTAATGAAAGAAAGTTGTCAGGTGCCAAATAACCAAGCTCGTTTTTCCTCCACTATTTCTGTACTCGTGTATGGACATGGGTGGAATATAATAGGCTTGGCTCGCCTCCCGTTGAAGGAAAAAACTCCAGGGAAGCCCTGTAACTGTTATCGGTCTATTTTGATGGTCTTATATTCATGATCTTTATTCCAGAGGGCCATTTCCGATTTTCTTATCCTTAAAAACTGCAAAACTAGGGAGGGAAAAAAAATCACCACAAAAATGCTTGCTTTTACTCAAAAACTTATAAAAATTCTTACTATTATCGCACCTGTACCAGGTTAACTGTATGAATGTCTAACTTTCAGATTACCTGAAGCAAACCTCTTTTCATAAATGAGTAGCATAGTGGCTATGTCAAAATCCCGTCTGTACGTGCAGTGTTATCTAGTATTATGTACTAAAACAGGTTCAGGGCTGTGTTCCAGGATCAATCATGGGAGCAGAGAAGTAACTGTGCATCTTCATATGATATAACTATGCTCCCTGATATGCTTCGAACAACACTGCGTTGATCGGAGTTTTGATCTTCTCGGAGAGAGAATCGAATTTGGTGTCATGCTGCAGTTGCAATGTGTTAATGAGTTTATCAAAACTTGAGATTTTACGCTGTGGAATGAAGAATTCTCAAGCTTTTCTGGTTTTTGTAAGGGAAGGAGTCAAGCGACGTAGATAGGAATATGCAGTGAATGCAGAAATTGATGTTTGTTCCCTTGCCTACCTACTAGAAAATGACTTGTTATCAACTTCTCACATTGGAGGGTTGTTAGTGCCCCAACCCCACCCACCCCACGAATTGAATAGGATCGGAGAAAACTAAGAATAAAAGTATCGCATGTTTTTCTTTTATCATTTTATTATATTTCATCTACCTATACAAATCGTGTTTAATTCTTCTTGTTTCTTGTTGACATAGACAAGGAATGTACGAAGTATTTTGACAAGATCTAGAAAAAAGGGGATTTGGGTTTGTTTATCATGAATTAAGCTAAATGAACATAGACTTTGACATAATGGATGACCAAAATGCCAAATTGGTCATCCATTATGTTAAACTCTATGTTACCATAGCATTACTCGTTTATCATACCAAGTATATTAAGACAATATTTATGACGCATTGGCAGGTTTTTGCTTTTTCTTTTTGTGCAACAAGTATCGAAAAAAGTCGCATTTGTCCACGTTTCTCTAAAAACTCTTCAAACAAATAAAAATAAAAATAAAAAATAACATTTCAAAGAATTATCAAAATTCAAAAGTCACTTTTTACTGTAGATTAGATAGTCTGATACTGTGACATCTGTGTCGTGTCATGGCTTTGTGTGCCCGTACCATGTAGAGTCCAATATCAGGGCCCATTCCCACGTGCTCACCTATGTCTTATGTTTGATTCCTAATCTTATCTGAATACGACGTTTGGCCCATTTGGAGTAATATAATGTGTGGTGTCACAAGCGGGTGGCTATGATCACAAAATACAGATAATCAAATCTTGTAAGATATCAGCAAACATAATATACGAACCCACAATTGTACCTACCGAACGCAGTTCCACTAGCGAAGACATTTAAAATCTACATGAATTATTTTTCATTTTATTCGATTCACTGCTACCTAAAATGTCACATAGTACAATTGTAGATGGTAAGAAATCACCACCACGACAAACTTGTTCTCTGGTAAGAAAGCGCGAGAAATCTGATGTCAGACTTCAAAATTTCTCAAGAAAACATCAAGAAAAATGTCAAGAAAAATGTGGGGTCAGGACCGCAAATAATTGAGTAGTTGAAGCAGAAATTGGAAGACAGGCAGAACTGAAGAAGTATTATGAACTAGAAAGCAATAAAAAGTTCTTTTTTGGCGAACATTTATCACATGGACAGCAATATAACTACATAAACTGCTAACGGAAATTGAGAGGAAAAAATGAATTCTTCAGAGGAAACAATGCTAATTCACAAGACAGAAATATACAACCATGATGAACCATATTCATATCAACATGGTAACAAAAATCATTCCAGTGAAACATCCAAACAGTTCAAACAGGACAATATATAAACCATTAAGCATATCATATCAACAGCTGGTCCTGTTCTATGGATACAAAAATCGTTCCAGTGAAACATCCAAACAGTTCAAGCAGCACAATATATAAACCATTAAGCATATCATATCAACAGATGGTCCTGTTCCATGGATACAAAAGTCGTCAGTTTGTAACTTCCAAACCAAATATCAGTCCGTCAAACCTCTCCCAATGCTTTTTGGATATCCGCCTGCAGTAGAAAATGCAAAAGAGTAGCATTTGAAAAATGGTTTCAAGGACTCCAAGAATAAAAACAAACATGTGTTATGAGAGAGAGAGAGAGACCTCAATTGCCAATGGTGGGGTAGATGTACCATAACGTCCAATTACTTGCCCATCCTTGTCGACTAGAAACTTTGTGAAGTTCCATTTGATGCTAGAACCAAGGAAACCACCTTTACTTGCCTTGAGGAACTTGTAGACTGGTGCAGAATCTTTACCATTCACTTTTACCTACCAGTAGAAATTGACAGTAAATTTATGAATAAACAATTGTAGCCTTGTAGGGACAACAAATATCTCACACATTGATGCAAAGATATGTTATCTAGAACAAATTCATATCACACAACTATGAAACTATGATTTCCTATGATCTTCAAAACCTTTTTTCAAAAAAAGAAAAAAATTGATAATGGTAAGGTATGACCACTAAAGGGGCATTTCCTCGTGCATAATATCATTAAAAATGAATATACAGTTTTTATTGCTACTTGGTATCGGCTATAAGTATCTAATAATATCAAATTTAGATGAATCAGTTTTTGGCCTTTCTTCCGGGTAAAGCTTCTTGGATTTCAAATTTTATGAATGCAAACGAAAACCTACTTAATGGTAAGAAATATGGTGATCGATCAAATCTATGCCCTGGGTAGATTTGTAAATGAGAAGGAGAAGGAGAATGCGGGCCAACCACTTCCGTCTAACAAAAAACCACGCTTTCTCTGCCTCAAAACAATGCTCCTCTCGCTCAAAAATTAATGATCATACTCAATACGCTACGTATAAGATGTCTAAGGAATCGGATGACAAAGCCTCCTCAGATTCTCTGATGCTACTCGTGCGGCTAGAAAATTTTTTTTTTATTCTAATTTTTTGTTGAGTTTGGTCAGGAACGATAAAAGAGAGATGCTTTCTATCAAGCAAAAGCAGATGCCCCCTCGAAAACCCCTTCAACTTCTTCCATTCAAAAAGGTAGTTTTTCCTATACTTATTGGTAAATAGCGTCTAGAAGTGAAGCGAAGGCTTTATTGAAGGAAAGAGATGGTGGGTCGGTCAATTGCATAAGGTAGTAGATGCAGGACCTGTCTTAACCGCAAGTGCATTCGCTATTCGATTCCATCCTCAATCCCACAAAATTTGGATTCCAAAGTGTGTATCTCTTCTTTACTTTTAAGTGACAAGGGGGGTGACAGGTATACTTTATTCTCTCTATGTCGCCGTCTCATCAATGAGCGTAGATTAATTAATAGATATGAGATATGGCTTTTGTGCTTGTCAATCTGTATCCCATTCTTCAGGTATAGTTTTCTTTGATCACAGATCGACAGGTGATCCGTCCTTTCTCCCCCTTTCGTCATAAGGCGTGGTCTGACTCTGAGAAAAACCATTCCTGTGTTTAGGTCCCTACTAAGCAGAATTCATAAACTATGCAAAGGCTATTTGAATACTTTTGAAAAAGTTTCTAGCAAGAAAAGCAAAAACAATTCTCAACGCCCTTACGAGGTAGTGATGAGTTAAACTACTCGTGTTGGCATGGAAGTCAGCCCGGTAAACGGATTCCATTCTGCTACTAGGGTTCCAAACCTTCCCCTTAGCTCTATAAAGACCTTTTCAACTCAAAAGATGCTAAAGCTATTTAGAGTTGGTATTTTCGGAAGGAAAGACTTCGTTTACTTCCTGCAAATTGCTTATGTAAGAACTAGTGAAAGGAATTTGGAACAAAAAGAATAAGGGCAGCATTGATAGATCGTTGAATGAGAATGCTTGAATGGGAATCGTCTTAGCAACTGGCTATAGACATGAGTCAAAGCCGCCGGGAGAGGAGAGATAATTTTCATGAGAGAGGGACGAGCAAGTGAGAGATTGGGAAAAAAAGAGCTAGGCCTTCTGAGCGGTCATTTAGAGGCCTTGTTAGCGACCCATCATTCTTCCCTAAGCTGTCAGAGTCCGATCGAAGCGAGCAAGAGATAGAAGAATCATCGCTCATAGATGTGAATTGAGAAAGCAAGCCCGAATTCTTTTAAATTAGGCTCTATAGTCTGGTCCCTGTCCCTGGTAAGGTCTGATTGTTATCTGTCAGTCTTGTTTTGCCCGCGGGAAGGTGAACTTTGCGTGCTTATTTGGTTGGGAAAAATAGGACTTCTGACTCCAAGCCTACCCTACCCGAAAATAAGTTTCAGCTATTGATGTAGCCTCTTGTCGATACTACCAGTCTTGTCGCTACCTACTATATAAATCCCTTCTATACTACTCAACAGAAGCAAAAATCCCATCAAGATAGATTGAATCGACGACCTATACTTAAACTAAAGGCACAAGGGAATCAAGAGTTCAAGAGCACAGAACAGAGGAAATGCACATGGGTCTCCTTGAAGAACGAAGTCTAAGATAAAGAAAGAAAGGTAGAGTGGGCGCACTTTTGCTCTGCTTGGATTGGCATGGCTGTCCCCCTTTGCTGGTGGAGGCTCGGCCTTTGACTCCGCTTGCCTCTACTTTTCATGTCAAGCGTACAAGTGTAGTTTAGTGGGATTGACTTCTAAAGACAGGAATTCTTTTTCATCTCTCCTGTATAAGTCGACGTCTTAACCTGACTTCCTGAGCTCAGTTGATTGTTGAAGCAGTAGCTCTGGATCGAGAGCTGGATGCTTACCTTATTATTATGAAGGGGAGAAAGGGCTTTTTTTATAGAGAGAGAGATGAGTCAGGGGGGGTTTGCTGGCTAGCTCGTGCAATCAACGACAAATTCCTTCGCCTTAGTAAGCTAGCTTTGTAAGCTAAGCAAGCCTGGTTCTCCGGGCACTACGGTAGGGCGTGGATCGATCATGACGAGAATGGACTTCTCTGTAATGTAATAGAAGAGGCACAGGCCAGTTCCCCGGGCTTTCTCCCTTCTCGACCAGACGAAGGAGATATGAATTCCATTCAGGCGGGTAAGGGCTTGGCTTGACCGTGTGTTTTCTCGGGTCGGAGGCGAAAACTTGAAAGTTCATCATTCAGTGGTGGGCTGTTCATAGAAAAGAAGGCCTCGCCCAACGAGTGGCAGATTTGGNAAAAAAAAAAAAAAAAAAAAAAATGCTAATAAAGAGTGGAATAATCAAAAATTACAGATTGAGGTAGTTGCATATATTTGGTTTCCTTGAACTTTCCAGAAGTACGACATTTGAATAGGATTAAATTCTAACATAATGCAATAAATTGCAATTTTCCAGTAATTATGTACAGCAGTTAATCCATGGAACTACGCATCCCTTCTACCAACAACAAAAAAACAAAGGCAAGGACCAAAAAGCACAATTGAAGCTTATGAACAGACCACTCAACAGAATCTACACATCCCTTCTACCAACTTCCAACAAAAGAAAGACAAGAACTAAAAAACACAATTGAAGCATGCCAGACAACAAATACTTTCTGCAAGAAGCATCAAAAGAAAAATTCAAACAGAACTTGACGTGACACCATTTACCTTTTGAAAGATGGGATATTCAGCCTTAAATCTTGTACAAGCAAACTGTTCTGCATCCTCACTTGATCCAGGTTCCTGATACAAGAATTGATTGCAAGGGAATGCCACGATCTCGAAACCTGATACTAAAATCATATTATACATCTTTTCCATAAAAGAAACTTTGGGATGGTGGAATCCAATGCAAACTATGACCATTTTTACATAATTTTATGCTTGAAATTAGCCAATTTCTCAGATCAGGGGAGATATTATCACGAGACTTCTTATATTACAGCATCAAAACATTAAAATAATCACAGATAACAGTAAAATTATTTATGGGTCTTGCATATAAAAAGCTGAAATAAATCTAAAGATAAAAGAAATATAGAGTAAAGGGACTGACCCTTATCCTTATACTTGCTGTAAAGTTCTGTCAACTGGGTGTAGTTCAAATTCGTGTATCCGCTGGTTTAGCCAATCAAATACATAAACAATCAGAAGTCAGAACCCCCATCAAATCCAGCAACAACAAAAAGGAAAATTTCACTGATCGAAAGCAAACACTAAACGAAAATCACTAAGTAAAACGAGGAAGAAGAATAAGAACCATTTGGAAGCAACATTGACAACGAGCAGAACTTTCCCTTTGTATATACTCAAATCCGCATCTTTACCTTTAGCATCCTGCACAATATTTTCACACAATTACCTGAGAATTTCCACAAAACAGATTCACAGTAGATACGCATAATTACACGCACAAAAGATAAAAGGGAGATTAAACTAAACCTTAACAGTGAAATCGTGGATTGATTTTTGATGGACAGAAGGACGTCCACCCATATCTTTTCAGCTCAAAATCCCCAAATTGAATGTTTACCGTTTGTATAGACTAGGTTTTTAATATAGACTTTTGTAGTATATATATATATATACATACATTAAAAAGAGTAATGGTCTGAATTTTCTGGATTGAAGTGTGAAACGGGCCACGCGAGAAGATTTCTTTGCGTCTTTCTCTCACATGATATTTGGAAAAAATAAGGCGAAAAGATCGTGGGATCGCGTCATTACAGCTTATCTTGCCTGTATTCTAACCATTTCATTATTACCTAGAAATTTTGTTGTTCAACTTGATTTTAGTAATTTTTCATGGACGATGCTACACCAATATAATCTTTTACATAAAGTTTTACCGATTTGTCAAATGACGGCCCTATTGGAGGTGCCCAGGAGTTTAATCCATTTTTCTTATAGTGAAAAATGCAAGCTAACTATATATTTTAAAAAACACTAGTGAACGCACGTGCATGTGTCGTAGTATAGTTGGCTTTGTAATAACGTTAACTGATTTATTTTTGGAGACATCACTAATTAAATCTTTTTTAGCAAAACTTTACGAAAAATACACAAATAAACAAAAAGGAAGCCATGGCTTAATTTTTTGTTGTTTAAGTCTCAACTTGCTTACCTAAGTTTGGACACTATCTATCGCACTTCCAATGAAGTGAACGATGTGGCAAATTGTTTATTAATTGGTAGGTAGCATAACCTCCATCTGGAGAATTTGAAAGTTCAAATCAATGAAATTCGATTGCTTCCTCAATTTCAAAGTCAACAAATGCATATCTCATATATTAACTGCATGATAGTCGACATTTCAAGTTGAACTGCAACTCATTGTAGCCAACATTTATCTCGTGGGTTCGAGGCAACGCCTCCAACTGTGATTGCGAGGTCGAGAGGGCGGTGCCCCTGACGGTGATCGACCTGATCCGTCAGGTGAGGGGGTAGTGTCACCTCGTGAGGTCCGAGGACAACGCCACAGGCGATGATCGACCTAACCGGTTAGGGGGGTAGTGCCCCTCGTGGCAAAAAAAATAAATGAAATTCAGTATTCGGTAAAAAAAAATTAAAAAAATAATTCATTAATAATTTAGGAAATCGCCACATGTGGTACAAAATATTTTGCTTGTAGTGATGAAATATAGAAAAAGAATTTTACATAAACGTAGTTATCAATTATAGATTAAAAAAGAAAAAAAAAAAAAAAAA
>CAIGRF010232352.1:4495-15660 GCA_903798235.1 Fraxinus ornus | reverse complement strand
CAACGGTAAAAAAATAAAAATAGTGCAAGCTCTCAATGATTATTTACATAAAAACGAACACCAGTAAAAATATTCTCAGTCTACGGCATTAATTTTTATTTTTATTTACTATATTTTGAACTCAATTTTTATTTTACTTTGTAAAAAGAAAAAAAAATATTGTAAGATTCAGCAACTTTAAAATGTATATATTACTTGATAATATATTAATATAATATTTTTTTATTTTTACTGATAAATCAAATTTCATGGAATAAAATGTTATAATTTTTTTTTTTTCAAAATTTTGACTAAACGTGTTTTCTAGTTATATGTTTTGAGAAATAATATTTCACAACAAGCCAAATATGTTTTTAGCAATCTTAAAATAGACTCTCAAAATAGAAAATTGAATATGAACCCAAAACTCAAAACTTAAAAAAAAAAATCGAACGGTCCCTAGTTTTTTTAATGCTAATATATTTCTCAAAATTTCGCTGCTTCAATTTGTGATTATAAGGAGGCGAATAACTGAGAGTAGAATAGTAATATTATTACAAATTTGGAGAGCATTTTTTTATTCATGAATTAATGTTATGTAGTTCTAGTGTTGTATGTATCATTCTACATGCTAATGACATTGTCCAATAAATGAAAACGTATTTCAAATTTATTGGACAACAAATATCTATATGCAACGTGTACAAGTGTTTAATATTACTAGGCTAAATAACATTACTCTGTATTCTTTCGGCAATATGATAATATATAAGTAACATTATAAAATCCAAAAATGGGGACGATAAAATTAACATTTTTCATGAGTAGTGTATTAAGTGGTTGAACTAAAACTTAAGTGAATATAAATTATAGAAATTTATGAAATGTATGGTTATTAAGTGAATAATAACTGTGGGACCTTACCTTCTAACGTTTGTAAAAAAAAATTATATTTGACTAGAAGTGATTAAATTTTAAACTTTTGAGTTTGTGCAAAACACTTGAATGGTTGAATTCAGAGTCAATTATGGTCATAGTTAAAGTTATAATTAGGGTAAATTACATTTTGATTGCACTTAAAGCTCTCAATCTTTATTTATTTTAACATATTTATTGTTAATTTTTTTTGTCAAAATCTTATTTTTAATCTTTTATTAATTAGCACATCTTCCACTTCATAATGATTGTATCTTTGTGCTTTAAAATGAGGGAAAAAAATATTTTGTCACGCTTTATATTTATTTATTAATATGATAGTAAAATAAGTCATTGCTTGTCCTCCAAATGAAGAATATTGCTACTCAACATGCTTTAAAAACAAGGGCTTTGACAGGTTCTGTATGGGTAAAAAAAAATTCAACTGTCCAATGATGCTACGACACGTCCTCTTATTTTTAAATCCTTATCAATGACCATGTTTGTGTAGCAGAACTCCCAAATGAATGATTTGGTCATAATCCATTTTTAACTAGATATACATATTAATAGAAATTTAAGATTAAGAGCCCGTTGAAAAAAGTGATGAACTTAAGTTCATGTTTGTTCATCATTATTCAATAAAAATGAATTTTTCAATAGTGGATTTAGGAGAATGCATGATTAAAAAGTAGAAAAAAATTTTGAGTTTACGTGCAATATATTTTATCACGAGATTGTATGTTTAAAAATGAGTTTGAAAAAAAAAATTGAAATAATGATAGACAAACGGGGCAAAGTCTTATAGTTCGCAAAAATTGAAGACCCTAAAATGTAATTAAAATGATTATTAGGATCATATAATGATGAGAAAAGTAACTGCCCTCAAAGTTGGACCCTTATTGGCTAAGTACCGAGTCAAGGAAGACATCATCATCTACAACAACAACGTAGGACAAACATTCCCACTCCCACACCCTCTCCGCCTCTCTTCTTCATTCATACAAATAAAGAGACGCCATTTCTTCTACAAAACCCTAACATTTTGATCACAAAATGGGTGGAAAAGGCAAATTAGGCTGGTGGAAAATTTCTTTACACAAATCCTCCAAGTCGGAGACCAAAAAATCGCCACCCAATGAATTCCTCTGCCCGATTTTCAACTCCTTAATGTCGGATCCCGTCGTTGTTTCATCAGGCCAAACCTTCGAGCGATTAACTGTGCAAGTATGTAGAGATTTGGGTTTCACGCCCAAGCTCCAAGACGGTTCCGAGCCCGATTTCTCGAGTGTAATACCCAATCTAGCTCTAAGGAGTACTATCCTTAACTGGTGTAAGAAATCCAGGTTGGAGCTTCCGAACCCACCGGACTATTCGGAAATTGAGTCTATTGTTAGCTCTTTGATGGCGGCGAGTCAAAGATTTAGGGTTTCTGAAAGGGAATTGTTGAAGGGAGTTGAGGAAAATCCTAGGGCTTTATTCTCACACGCGGCTACGGAATTGAATCATCACAATTTTTACTCCTCCAGCTCCGAAGAATCTGTGATTGCGAATGGTTCCCCTTTCTTACCATTTACAACAAAGCCCTCTTGCATTTCGTATTCGTCTTCGCCCTCGACTACGTCGGAATTTATCTCCGATGCCGTATCGGATAATATTCCGACAACTTCGTCGGAGGATGAGTATTTTGTGAACAAAATGATGAGTTTGGATGTTTTTGATCAAGAACAAGCGGTGATTTTGTTGCGAAAAACCACGAGGAGTGGTGAAGAAGCTCGAATTGCTCTTTGCACTGAAAGGCTTTTGTTTGCGTTAAGGCAATTGTTGGATTCGCGGTACTCTGCCGTGCAAATCAATGCCGTGGCGGCGCTGGTGAATCTTTCACTCGCAAAAATGAACAAAATCAAGATTGTAAGAGCTGGGATTCTTCCACTGTTGATAGAAATTTTAAAGAATGGTTTTGAAGAATCACAAGAACATGCTACCGGTGCGATTTTCAGCTTGGCGCTTGAAGATGAGAATAAGACTGCAATAGGAGTGCTCGGGGCGCTGCAGCCGCTTTTGCATGTTTTGAGATCCGGCAGCCAGCGGAGTCGCCACGATGCTGCCCTGGCGCTGTATCACTTGACAATGATGCAGAGCAATAGGGTGAAGATAATTAAGTTTGGAGCGATTGGGGTGTTGTTGGGTATGTTGAAGGATCCGGTGGTGTCGGGGTGGGTGGTGCTGGTGGTGTGCAACCTGGCAGCATGCCCGAAAGGCCAGTCGGCGTTGTTGGATGCAAATGCGGTGGAGTGCTTGGTGGAGATGTTGAGGAACGGGAACAAGTTGGACTCTGAGTCGATTCGAGAGAATTGTATCACTGCGCTATTCTCGTTGAGTCGTGGAAGTTTGAGGTTCAAGGGGCTGGCGAGGGAAGCTAAGGTGAGCGAGGTGCTACGGGAGGTTGTGGAGATGGGGAGCGAGCGCGCGAGGGAGAAGGCTCGAAGGATTTTGGAGGTGTTGAGGGGACGAGACGAGGAGGACCAGGACGAGGTCGACTGGGAAGCAGTGATGCAGGGTCGGGTGAGTCGGGCGAGGTACCGAGTTGGTGGGAATACAGGTCCCAACTCTACTGAATTCTGAGTTTGAATTGGATGAACATTTGGTGTAATTGTTAATAATTTTGTGAAGCAAGTCAATTTTTATGCTTAGCTTTTGATTATTTTTTTGACTTTTTTGTTTGGGTCCTAAATTCCTAGTCCAATCCAATCCCAAACCATTTGTTTATATTTTAGGATTCATGTGTAAATACTAGTTGAAGAGTTAATATTGTGCTAGGTTGAGACAATTTCTTTGTACAAGTTTGAACTCTCAAGGGGTCAGCCGTGCAAGGATGGGTGATGGGAGGTGTCACGGTCCAGAGGGGGAGTGAGCGAACGAGGTGGAAGGATTGAAGAAGTTGATGTTTAAGGTAACGATCGAGGAGGAGGAGGAGGAGGACTGCGAAACTTTGAAGGAGTGTGGGGGTGAGTCAAGGCAACTTTTGTCGTTTTTGAGTCAAAGCTTTTTTATATTGTTTTGTAATTATTTAGGATTTATTTGTAAATTGTTGCTTTCAATTGGATGATTGATACAAGTCAAATGTGTTGTGCTAAGTTAGGTATGCTCAGGACATTTGTTTTGGTCAATGTAAGTTTGTTAAAACAATTACTTTATTAAAGGAGTTGTTGCAATTTTTATTTTTTTTTATTGCAAGTATACAATATCGTAACAAGTAATATATTGAACATTTGAGTTCGGATTGTCGTTCCCACGGAATTTAATTAGATTTGTTTAACTCCTATTTGATAAAAGTAAACAAAAAATTATGTGTTATTGTGAATTATTGATTTAAACAGTTGAAATTAATTAAAATGCACACAAAGATTGATTGAAAATTTAAATAATTGATGGAAATTAGGAACGAACAATTTCACATATTGATCACCTTTAGTCTTAAATCAAGATTCAAGAGCCTAATGTAGTTTTCAATTAATCTCTCTCGAATTCTCATTGAGCATATCTAATTAATTTAATCTTATATCTCTATGTGAATTTACCTTAATTAAACGAAATATTGGTTTTAAAATTGATATGTCGTCGTATATTTACTATAGGTATTTCTACTCGTTATACTAAATTTTATTATATGGTCTAAATCTCACTCACATATCGATTCCTAAAAGATTCACAAAATTATTAATTAGTGATTTAAGTAATTTAATGCATTAAACTCATAGCAAATCAACACATATATGATAAAATAACAAGAATCTTGAATGGAAGACATAAATGGTCTCAAGTAGATTACATTGTTCGCCTTAATATAAAATTTAACTACTCATAATAAATGAAAAAGAAAAACAATAAGTTGTTATTGAATACATCACCGGATTTTGAATATAGCTGTGTGTTTGAGTCACGTTATTTTGGAAGAATGTATTTTTAAATAGTAGATTGGTGGAGGACGCGTGGTTGAAAAGGAATGAAAAGTTATTGATGTGATGAAAATTTTTATTTTATTGAAGAATGTGTGGTTGAAAATGAGTAGAAGAATGAGAATAAAAATTTTAATGTGTACCAAACAGTTGCTAAATGTAGAAAAAGAAATCAATTTTCCTCTTCCAATCAATGCTTCAAAATGCAAATTTATTGATGTTTTCCTCCCTTGAATTGCATTATTCAATCTCTCGTCGTATTATCTTTCTCTCAATGTGTAGCCTCCCAAAAGTGTCAAGTAACATCCATTTATACTCATCTCCACTGTTGTATGAATATAGGGTTTCTTGTAGGCTCAATAGTTGGCAAAAAAAAAAAAACATTCTTAACGTCTATAGGCGGCGATACCCATTGGTGCCGCAGCGCCTGATATGTGCAACGCCATAGCTATGGTTCCTATAGCTTTCGTGGCGCAACCTGTGGCGCTGGGGCGCCACACTTCTGATGTCTTCCACATTGTGGCGCCTCGGTGCCACTCTTCTTTCCTCGATCTCCGATTTGACTCTTTTGTCCATTTTGTTACCAAGCACATGGCCTTGTCTCCTTTCTTTCCCTGATTTGCGCCGTCTCACCACTACTACAAAACAACACTAATAAGCACATTAAAAACGTTCACTACTCGTAATATTTAACTCCTTATTAAGTTAAAAAGGAGTAAAACTCGTGAGTAAAACACACTCATCAAGAGTTTTGTTCTTAAATTTTGCAATATGAAGTTGGCATTGTTGATATATAAAGAAGCATCCAAAGTGGATCCAGTCTCATCCAAAGCATCCAAAAAGCACATCCCTTGGCTAAGAAGAACAAAATAATAAAATTTTAAGATAAGGTGGTATATTCAATATAGGCTTTTTAAGATTTCATTAAAGTTTGTTATTTAACTCCATTGGAATTATAAACATCAGTCTAGATAGTGTTAGGTGATAGACTAGGTAAAATGTAGCATTAAATGACCTATTTAATTGTATTTATCATTTAGTCATTAGGGCCCAACCCCAATATGATTACATAACATTACTCTAAAAGTTTTTGTATTTAATATAGACTTCTAGAAAGTTCTTAAAAATCTTGGATATTGAAATGAAGACTTTCTAAAAGTCATTAGTATTAAAAATTAATTTACTTTGTAAGATTTTTATAAAATTCTCTAAGTATAGATTGAATGTACTCATAAGATGAGCGATATAATATAATGCCAATTGACGTTCAATCTATTTGGATCGCAATCTTGTAGTGCTAATGGCTTGACCAAAGTGAGCACTCTTTCTTGACATCATCCATAGAACCATTAGAATTGTGTTCATCTAGCAAAATCATTGCCAAGCGAACCACCCTCTGAGCTTTGTTGTCATTACCACACGAGCAGCATTTGAGCTTTCAACAACTAGTCATTGGCATTCTTCTAATGAAAGAAGCCACTAATGAGCCCTTACCTTTAGTGCAAGGATTGGATTATACTGGCTTGTCCTGATAAACTGTAGATTGTCCAAGTTAACTTCAACCGGTATAATGCACAAGGTCCTATCCTTGGTTTTCTCTTAAAAAATTTGCCCTCGAGTATGGATCAAATATGGGAAGAATTGCAACAAAACTCGTGTAAATTACAAAATCTGTTGAAACATTCCCGTGTAACATATTGCAAAGTTAAATTTTGTTATATGCAAGTGATACTTGGAACAATATTTCTAAATTTTTCAGGATTGGCTCACGTCAATTTTACAAGTTTATCAGTGAACAATCAAAAACATCTTTCAAAGTATAATGAGAATTAAAGAAGCCATTCTTATGTGGCAATTTGGTGTGTCGTGATTGGTCCCATCACGGTGTTGGTGCGATACATGTCAACAATTTTGTTGGAGTTGTAAAAGAATATCACACACACGAATTAATTCTATGATTATTGGAATAATTAAGTCTAATTTATAACTTATAAATTTTCTCACTAAGCCCATTTTTGATTCCTATTATATTCAAAATATATTTTTCTTTATCTTTCTTTCAATTATACAATTTTCACTAAAATGATATTATGTCTCTGTTTGGTACACATTAAAAATTTTATTCTCATTCTTTTATTTATTTTTAAACACACATTTTTCAATAAAATAATATGTTTACATCAATAATTTTTCCTTCTTTTTCAATAATACATTCTCCATCAATCTGCTATTTCAAAATATATTCTTCAAAAATAACGTGACACAAATACATCTTTAAATTCAAAACTTTTTTCTTTTTATTTTCAACCAGGCATATCAATTATTCCAAAACGTATTCTTCAGCCGAAACCCCTACGTTTGCAATTGCCAATCTGAAAAGCCACAATAAAATGCAGAAATCCCGTAAGAGAAAACAAGACCAGCTCAAATCCTTAACCAAATCGCCAAAAAGCACCGATTACAATGTCAAAGCCACCATCCAAGAGCCGTATCCCGACTACCCTCGACCGACCCCTGAAGAGTGCCGAGCAGTACGGGATGATCTCTTGTCCCTCCATGGTTTCCCCGAAGAATTCATCAAGTACCGCAATCAAAGACTGCAAAAAACCAACCAAAATTCAAGCACCAACAATGGAGAAAAATGTGATGATAAAGAGACCGTGCTAGATGGTTTAATACAAACCATCTTATCGCAAAATACTACCGAGGTTAATTCCGGAAAGGCCTTTGTTTCCCTCAAGAATGCTTTCCCTACCTGGGACGATGTATGTAAGCTTTTTGGAAAAATAAAATAAAATAAAATCATATGGTATTTAGAGGGGTTTTTGTTCTGGGCTTAATGAATATTTGTGAATTGGGCGAAATTTTAATTTTAGTGCATCATTGAATTATTGGAGCATGGAAATTAGGCTTCAATGCACTTGAAGTGATTTCATTTTGTATGAACATTCAATTTAGGCTTGGACTGATTTTTGAAGTATTGGAATGATCCTGCATATATTTTAGAATCGGTTAATTTGTCACTTTATTTACTTTTTCTTGCATTTAAAGGTTCGAATGAATTGTATTTTGAACTCCTCTTGACATTGTACTGGGTGCGCGGTTGTATAAATTTCTTAGGTTCTAGCAGCCGAGTCCAGGTGCATTGAGGATGCCATAAGATGTGGAGGTCTTGCACCAACAAAGTCTTCTTGTATAAAGAATATATTGACATGCTTGATAGAGAAAAAAGGAAAATTGTGCTTGGAGTATCTAAGAGATTTGTCTGTTGAGGAAATCAAGGCAGAGCTCTCTAATTTTAAAGGAATAGGCCCCAAGACGGTAATTTGCTACCTATAAGTATTATATTTTTCTCGAATCAATGGATAGATCATATCCGTGAAAGGTTTGTGAGTTGATCACTTGTCTGTCAGCTTTAAATTAGATTGTATGGAAGGTTATGTTACATTAAGATGTGAGAGTAGATATTACATGTGATCCACAGAATTGAATCAAAAGGAATTAATATTTAATTTAATATGCCACGCCACAGTGCTTTCTTCTTCGTTTTCCATTCTTGAGGTCATTTAGATGCTCACACATCTCTTCCTTTGAAATTTGCAAGCGGCTTGTGCTTCAAATGTTGCTCTTCTGCTGCAGTGTTTATTCATTCTTCACCTTTCAACTTAACAGTATAAATAGACAAAAGAAAGTGCATTGCGTGCCCTTAAGAGGGAACTTCATGAACTATCTTCTCTAAAGTCTTTTTTTTTTTTTTTTTTAATCTTCTGAATATTATTATGTTAGTATGCCTTGACGTCTTTAAGTACTACTGCGTTACCTATGCCAAAGGAGTAAAAACTAGCTGAGAAAGTTTTTTGGGTTTGTTTTTCTCCCAACCTTCCTTACCAATTAGGGCTCATTTTCTGGTGAATCAGGATAGGAGTAACTAACGGAGGAACGAGTTCATTGTACTTTGAATGTAATAAAAATGACTACAGAGATATTATGTGATGATATACTTCTTAAATTAGAATATGGAAGATAAATTTTGAAATGGATTTATGATCTCCTTAGGTCTCTCTGCACAAGTGTTGCTAGTCAAAATATGGATTCTTTTCCTTTTTAAGCGCTGGGCAAGGTATTTTGGCTCTTTGGTACTGTTAAACTGGTGCTGATAGAATTGTTTGCTTCAGAATTTCATTTCTAGTATACTTTTGAGTGTTCAATTAGTGGAAATCTCGGTAAAAAATTGTAGCCTCTTTGGAAAAACTTCATTATCTGATCAATCTAAGCACAGTTTCCCAAGTTAAAGAGTGAATAACCAATTATAAATCATTCACGATGAGGTAGAAATAGAAGAAATGATCTAGAAAAGAAATTTTCAATAATTTCTTGAATTTGGCTAGGCACAAGTCATTGAGCCTCTTATTAAGATTCCTCTACTCGGTTGAGTGGAATGATACTTTGGTATTTGTTGATATAAGCAGTCGCATTACTACATAATAGACTGTAATGCACAGTTTCTGGATGATGCCTCAGACTTCGACAACTTCAATTACTGGAATCTTTAAATTCAATTCAATCTAACAGAAGTCTCATCATTATTTGTGAGTGCAAATTGTACATTTGAATACGACTTTTCCGCAACATCTGCTAATCAAGTTGGCAGAAAAGATCGTTGTTTTGGTTTTGTCATACATATTAGTACTTCTCAGGTATTAAAATATTGTAATGCACTGGTATCTGCAGAATGCCTCAGACTGTAGCAATCTCACCAGTGTTTACAAGGAGAGAGCATTTGAAAGTAAAAAAATGATTTTTTTAATTTTATTTGGAGAATGTGATTGAAATGGGTTCGAGGAAAAATGATTTCAAATAAGATGTGCCAAACAAACCCATACATTCTTTAATAATTACTTTGTAGTAACTGAGATCCTAGAATTTGGAAACGTTGTTTAGATAGTGCTAACAATACTGATTGGTTTTGGTGGGTATTGTGGGCACTGGTTAACATGTATCATTGTTTGGGTTGGTCACTTCCATCGAATGAGTGGTTAAACTCTTCTTAATCCTAATTTCAGTCTAAAACTTGTTTACATGTTCCAAGGTGCTCTTTGAATGCAGTACGTTCTTTCCCGTCTGCTATCTCGTTAGTAGTTGATTCTTTTTTCTCCCCTTCCGCACATTTTTCGTGTGGGTTTGTGTATCACACTATAGAACCTCAGAGTCAAAGCAACTTCTCAAAGAATTTACTTAAGTTATCGTATCTGCTAAATGCTTGTTAGAAATCTTGCCGAAGTTATGAAATCAATTATCTGAAGTGGTTGGCAGGTGGCATGTGTCTTGATGTTTCATCTCCAGCATGATGATCTCCCCGTGGACACACATGTGAGCGACTTATTTTTATCTACTTATTTCTTAAAAAAAAAATTCCATCAAGAAACATGCACGAGTATTGTTTTATTTTAAACTGCTTAATCTCTCAAGTACTTGTACAGATTTTTCAAATAGCCAAGACGATGGGATGGATACCGGCTGTCGCAGATATAAAAAGGACATATATCCATCTCAATCAGCGGATTCCGGCTGAACTGAAATTTGACCTCAATTGTCTTTTGTACACTCACGGCAAGGCCTGTCAATCATGCTCTAACAGGAAAGCTGGTAGGCAGAAAAAGGAAAGCGACGACAATCCTTGCCCTCTATTAGCTTATTGCAGACACTAGCTTTTGTATATGTTCACTCCGTATTATCTGTCTTAAGATGAGAGGGCGTGTTGTCTTTAAGTGCATGTTTAATATGTAATACTACTAGATTTCAATTTCGGTTTCTCATTTGTTGTACAATCTAGCACACCAAATGTGCCATTAAGGATCGTCCTAAAGATTGACGTGTACTTTAATTCAACAGTCTTGAATTTAAAGTAGTGAATTGATTTTATCCCAGTATATCCTTTCTTTGATTCCATATGATTTTGATTCCTAGAGAACTTTTTGTGATTTGAATGAAGATATGGATGGAGGGCTCAAATCCAAGGAGAAAAATGGTATACTTTTGTCTACGAATCCATCTTTGCGGCTGTAAAGTTATATTTGTCCAGCTATAGTTGTAGATTCCAATTGGTGGGCATGCTCATCTAATTGACTACTTTTAAAGTTCATTTAATTAGCATGTTATCAATAAGATTTTGAAATCATTGTTCTAAAAATGGTTAATGTCACAAATGGTCACTAAAGTTACTTGAAAATTTCAAAACGGTAACTAAAGTTTCAAAATTTCAGAAATGGTCTCTGAAGTTTGAAATTTCTTCACAAACGGTCACTGGATTTT
>CAIGRF010232334.1:5620-20957 GCA_903798235.1 Fraxinus ornus | reverse complement strand
CACAACCATCATAGCCATGTGATCGCATGACTTTGCAAGACAGAAAATAATTTCTTTCCTAATCAAAATCAACTCTTACATGGAATGAGATTGATCATGACTTTTGACCTAATTCTGGGACCATAAATATGCAAAACACATAAAGATACACTTTATCAAGAGTTTTGTTCTGACTAGTCAAAGTTGAAATTGCATTGCATGTTATTTTGAAATATTTTAATAGTGATGTGAAAGTAATATTAGTCCCTCTATTCACCATTTTGATCTAAATATGAGAAAAATGCAAACTCTTGGAAATAAATGTTAATTATTATACATGCATATAAATATAGAAGGAAATGCATACTTGAATGTAAGTATTAGAATTGCAACTAAATGCACAAATGAAGATAAATGACAAATACGATATATGAATTAGCGTGAATGTTAATTAATTTAGAATTTATACCAAATAATATGTACATGACAGTAAATGTTAAAATCATTTATACTAAATGAATATAACTTAATTTCCAATTAAATAAATCTGAATGCTAATTCGTATATATGGACGTGAATAATGAACAACATTCTTGAAAGTGAATTTGTAATTAATATTAATTAAATGAATGTTAGTATTAATTAATTGAAAATTAATAATAGGGAATACATGCATGGACAAGATTCTTGTAGTATTTGCTATAGTTTGTAAATTAAATATATATTGAAAAACGAAAAGTAGAGAATGCATTCATGAACAAGGATTTTATTGTATTTATTACATAGACTCGAATAGTTATGAAATGCATTATTAAATGTGAAATTCTAATTAAAATTAATTAAATAAATATTAATGTTAATTATTTGAGAATTAATAACATGAAATACATGCGTGAACAATGATTTTGAAGTATTCATTACAGTTTGTAAATGAAATACATATCGAAAAACGAAACGTAGGGAATACATGCATAAACAAGAATTTGGTAGTATTTATTACAGGTTGTAAATGAAATACACATTGAAAATCGAAAAGTAAAATATTATTGAAATAATTGAATTGTAGTATAACTATAATCGTCCAAAAAATGATTCTCACATAATGTGATATTTAATTATTTAATATAGATAAATATAAGAGAAATGCATGACCCTGAAAATAAATGTAAATTATTATACATACACGTAAATATATAGTGAAATGCATACTTGAATGTGAGTTTTAGAATTACAACTAAATGCATAAATGAAAATTAATGACGAATACGATACATGAATTAATGCGAATATTAATTAATTTAGAATTAATAATAAAGAATATATACGTGACAATGAATGTTAAATAATTTATATTAAATGAATATAATTTAATTTTCAATTAAATGAAACAGATTCTAATTCACATACATGGACGTGAATAGTGAATTGTATTGTTGAATATGAAATTCTAATTAATATTAATTAAATGAATGTAAATGTTAATTGATTGAGAATTAATAACATGAAATACATGTATAAACAATGATTTTATAGTATTTATTACAATTTGTAAATTAAATACATAATGAAAAGCAAAACAGTAAAAAATACATACATTAACAAGGATTTTGTATTATATATTACATGATGTTAATGTTAATTAATTGAGAATTGATAATAGTGAATACATGCATGAATAGTGATTTTTTAGTATTTATTACAGTTTGCAAATTAAGGGAGTGCATTCAATTGAGACTTTTAATGATTTTTGAAATTTAAAAAGTTTAGAGGTATTCAATATAGACATCTTGAATCTCTCTAAAAATATTGGAGCATTCAATTGAGTCTAAAAGTCACGAAATATTCAATTAAAATATTTTACAAGTCTCTACAAGTTTTTGAGCATTCAGATTTTAATGACTTTCAGAGGGCACTAACTTTTAAGCAAAAAGTATTAAAATAAAATCTCAAAACTTGTTTCTCGTTAATTACAAGATTTTTACAAAAAAGAAAAAGAAAAAAGAAATATATATATATATATTCTATCGACTATATTTGTTTCTATTTTTCTTTTTCTCTCTTATTATTTCTCTCTATTATATATATATAATTAATTAAATTGGATTCTTATAACTCTTGTTTTTTCTTTTTTCAAAAAATATCTATTTTTAATTAAATTATAAAATTTTATGTAGGCTAATTTATATTTAAATTTAAATATATTGATTTTTATTTATTCTTTAAAGGTATTATATTATATTAATAATACCGAATTGTGGAAACCACCACGTGAGAATTTTACACTTTCGTGAATTATATTTCCAATGAAAATCTTCAAAAGTCTATAAAAATTTTAAAATAAAAGTTTATAAAAGTCAACGTAAGGCTTCTCTTAAATCCTTACAAATCTATAAGAAATCTACGAAATCCATATAACTCATCACTTAAAAAAGTTCATCAAAAATTTCAAAAGTTCTAATTGAATACACCCCTTAAATGCATATTGAAAAACGAGAAGTATGGAATACATGCATATAGAAGGATTTTGTAAATTAATTATATATTGGAAAACGAAAAGTAAGATATTATTGAAATAATTGAATTCTTGTAAGACTATAATCGTTCAAAAAATAATTCCCACTTGTTGTGATATTTAATCTATTATAGATTTTGGAAGAAGATATAAGAAGATTATTAACGAATTGTAGAAGAGATTTAACTAAGAGTTCAAGATTTTTTTTTTCTACCATTGAAATTTGGATGATATCTTACTATTCCAAATTGTATTTTTGTAATCTCATGATATTGATCAACTTATTATATAGATACTAGGATGATGAACCCTATATTTTGAAGTTTTGAGGTTAATTTCCAAATTTTGACTTTAAATACTTGTTTGGTTTTAATGATTGTTAGTTTATTAATGCTTTCAGTTACTTGATCAATAATTGAATATACTTGTGATTTTCATTTTCCTTCAAGAGAAGGAATTTGAATTTTAACATGAATGTTGTTGAGATTTAAGGCATTTTTATATATTCGAATCATTCATAGTGATATATTATGATCACATGTGAGAATAATTTTAATATTTCGAGAGATATTAATAATATAATATGATAATATTGATTTTCAAGTTAAACAAATATTATCAATTTCTTATACTGATTGAAAAAAATATGGGGAGATTCGAGGTTCTAGTTAATTAATTCAGTTTTTCATAAACACTTCTAGTTTAGTTAAAAAGTTGATAGTTATAGAATATACTTTGCAAATTACCAATCTCTATACATTCAGATTAAATTAAATATTTTATTAACTCTTTATTACTTATGTAAGATATCTTACATTTGCAAGATTTTAGAAGAACATTAGACAACATGCAAAGGTACGACAACATTTTTATTTAGCATGTTTGCATGGCTTAAGTGGTCAAAATTATGTCTCGTCAGCATGTGTGAGACTCAAAGCTTATAAGATTGAGTCCATGTTTGGTTTAGCTAAAAAATAATTAAAATTAAGTCAAAATAACAATTAATTTTGATCATATAGCTACATATTTCATCAACTTTTATCAAAATTTACTAAAAATCTGTTTTTATTTTATTTTATTATTATTATTATCTAAACCACCGAACAAGGAACGAATAGGCTATGTATGTGAAAATTATTTTCACCTCAAAAATCATGAGATCCACAGGTTAAAATTTTGAGCTTATTTGACAAACATGCTCTTTGTTTTCTTATTAAAATTATTGTTGGGAGGAAGTTCACTGAGTTAGCTCAAAACGAACAACAAAATATGCAGAATAAATGAACAAGAAAATAACATAAAATAAAGGTAATCTTATTATTCGAAGCCCTCAAACCAGAATCTAAGTTCAGTGCCTCAGCCACTAAAAGAACAACCACCGAATGAACTCAAATCGTAACCAAAGTGAAAGATTACAAAGGATTGAGACACTCAGACTAAACCCTTATATCACAAAGATCTCCCTTCGCTCAAACCAACAGTTAACACAAGAACAACACTCAACTCAAAGGAAATCACACAAGATTACAACATTTGAGAGAGAAAACGAAATCAAAAGAGAGTTTTGATTTCAACATGGAGAAAGGATAAGAAGTCTCTCGAACGGCGTAGCAAACAAAGGAGAGAAAATATCAAAACCAAAAGTGTACAATGCAAACCCTAGAAGCCCCCTTTTAAGAGTCACTCAATAGTCTCTATCCAACGGTGTTGGAGGTGACACATGACGACATCCTAGGCATTCATTTAATCAGGTAAGTTAAACACGGCTTTAAGCAAATTCTCAAACAAGCTTTTTGCACCAAAATAATGAGACTTAAAACAATCAGCTGGGCCATCAAAATTCAATCCAGCATTGGGCTTTCTTGCATCATTGTGTCAATTCCTTTCATACTCCATCTTGGTACAACGATTCACATTCATCAGTGGTCATTCTCACATTTAGGATATCATTAGCACACTTAATACATCCACATATGAGCATGCAGTATCATTCAGCAAGGTCAAGCAGTCCAAGAATTTGTTTTAAGGCAGAACCTTAGTACCTACATCAGCAGGATTGTAGTTAGTTGATATCTATTCAAGTTTCACAACGCCTTGTGAAATAATATCTATTATGAAATGAAATCTAACATCAACATGTTTAGATCTGTTATGTAATACATGATTTCTACTTAAATGAATTGCAGATTACCTATCAGAATAAAGAACAACTTCTTTAACAAAACCAAATTCATTAAGTAACCATTTTAATCAAATTCCTTCCTTAATTGCATCAGTGGTAGGAATGTATTCTGCCTCAGTAGAAGACAATGCCACAATCTTTTGAAGCTAGGATTTCCATCTTATACATGAATTACATGAGGTATACATGTCGGCTGAGGTAGATTTTCTATTATCCCTATCATCTGCATAATCAGAATCAATAAATCCTTTTGAAATAACACCTTCAGCTTGTTTCTAAACTGAATCCCAAGTCTGATGTCCCCTTAATGTACCTGAGATTTATGGCTTCACAATGTGTTTCACCTGGATTTGACATATATATATATACTTAAAACACTTATAGAATATGTCAAATCTGGTCTTGAATACACCATAAGGTACATTACAGACCCAACTGCATTAGAATAATGCACTTTTGTCATTCTTTCAAAATCTTCTTTTGTTTTAGGACATAAATCATTTGAAAGTTTAAAATGATTAGCTAACGGGACACTAACACTTCTAGATTCAGCCACAGAAAATTTGCTAAAGTAATTTCAAAACACAAGATCTTTGGCTAAGACTTAGTGTGCCTTTTCTCTTATTTCTTTTAACTTCGATACCTAAAATCTTTCACACTGGACCTAAGTCCTTCATTTCAAATTCTAATTTTAGTTTGTCTTTGATTTCCTCTATCTCTTTTATATCATGATTTGCTAATAACATGTCATCCACATAAAGGAGTATATAAAGTGAGTTAGCTCCACTATTTCCTTTGCAATAAAGAGAAGTATCAAAGTTACTCCTCTTAAACCCAAGTCCAAGTACAAAATTGTCAAATTTTTTATACCATTGTCTTGGAGCTTGTTTTAAACCATATATGGACTTTTTAAGAAGGCAAACTAAGTCAGCTTTCTTATTCAATTCAAAACCTTTAGATTGTTTCATGTAAATGATTTAATCTAAATCTCCATTTAGAAAAGCTGTTTTACATCTAATTGGTCTAATTCCCAATTAAATTAGGTGACCAAGGCAAGAATGACTCTAACTGTAGTAAATTTTACTACATGTGACAAAATTTCATTGAAATCAACACCTTCTTTTTTAGTAAAACCCTTTGCTACTAATCTATCTTTGTGTCTTATGTCATTCTCACTTTGTTCACCTTTTTTAATTTTGAAAACCCATTTACAATCGACAACCCTCTTACCCTCAAGTTTTTAACCAAAACCAAGTTTTAGTTTTGTTGAGTGACTCCATTTCATCTTGCATAGCTGCAAGCCAATATTTGGAGTCTTTGCTACTCAAAGCATCCTCATAGGATTCATGTTCATCTTCAATCATACTATGATAGGACAACAAAGAAACATCATCTTCAAATCTAGCTAGAGGTCTAATATTTCTTCTTTCCCTATCCCTAACTAGTTGGTAATCAAATAGAGGTTGAACTGACTCTAAATCAACATGAGGAACCTCAACCCGAACATTTTTAGCATTGGTTTCCACATTTCCCTCAATGTTCTGTGTAGCAGTCTGATGAAAATCATTATCAGATTGCTCTACTTTAATTTCAACTCTCTTTCTCACATTTTCAGTCTGATTAGGGATCTCAAGTTGTATATCAGAATGTTTTTCAGGCTTAAAACAGGGGCATGCCATCCTCATTAAACACTACATTTCTACTAATAATGACCTTATAGCCTCTAACCTCTCTAACCCACAGTCTATAGCCTTTAGCCCCTTTTCCATAGCCCAAAAATACACACTTAAGGGCTATAGGTTCTAATTTACCTTCAGTTTGATGTTGTACACCAAAAAACCCTCAAGTTACGAAGTCGACATGTTTCTCTTTCCTTTCTTCTTCAGGGGTCTTAAAGTCTATAGCATTAGAAGGGCATCTATTTATAAAATAACTAGCAGTTTTAACAGCTTTACCCCAAAATTTTTTAAGCTGGCCAAAACTTAATAACATACGCCTCATTTTGTCAAGAATGGTTCTATTATTTCTTTTAGCCAAACCATTTTGTTGTGGTGTGTGTGTGACAGTTCTGTGTCTCAACATACTAGATAATTTGCACAATTCATCAAATTCATAATTGCAGAATTCCAAACCATTATCAGTTCTTAAAAGTTTAATTTACTTATCAATTTAGTTCTCAACCAAAACGTTCCATTCTTTAAAAATATTAAATGTGTCTGATTTTGATTTTAAGAAAAAAGTCCAGTTTTTTCTAGAAAAATCATCAATAACCAGCAAATAATATTTAAAACCAAAATGAGTGCTCACAGATGTTGGTCCCCAAAGTGGTGCATGCAAATATTCAAGTATGGAGACAGATTTATGCATTTCAGGCAGAAAATGTAATCTATTATATTTTCCTAAAATGCAAGTCACAAAAACTTAGTTTTTCAATGTTATTTTTACCAAAGGCACCCCATTTGTTTTTCAAAATCTGAAGACCTTTATCACTAATATGGCTCAATCTTTTGTGTCATATTTGTGATTTGTCATTTGGGACTGAAATTACTGCTGAAGTGGAATCCAAGAAATTTTGAGTTTGTAAAATATAAATGCCATGTCTCTTGGGGGCTTCAATAATCGAGTGAGAGCCCCTCAAGATTTTAATGTATCCCTTCTTAATCACAATGTCATATTTAAAGTCATCTAAAATCCCTAAGGAAATCAAATTTCTTTGCAAATCATGAACATATCTCGTTTTTTCAAGAATCAACTTATTGTTTCCATTTATATGCAAAGTGATAGTTCATATTCCTTTAACTAGACATGTCATGTGATTACCCATTAAAACCTTACCACCAGTTACATTTTCAAATTCAATAAATCATTCTTTATTGGGACACATATCGTAGGTACAGCTAGAGTCAAGAATCCACTCTTGGCAAGGTGGACAGCTTACAACCACATAAACTTCATTAATATTAGTCTCATTATATGCCAAGGCAGCACCACCACCATCATCTTTAGACTTGTTTTTAGAGTCATAAAAGTCTTTTAGGACACTCTTTGAGAAAATGACATTCTTCTAAACAATAGAAATATTTTTTTCCTTTTGTCTTCATTTTCATTTTATCCTTAAAGTTGCCTTTCTTTTTATGTCCAGGTTCTTATTAAAATTACCATTCTTGGAATCAAACTTGGACTTCACCATAAGGTTTACACCACTACTAGGCTCCTCCTTTTCAAATTTTAACTCTAACTCTTTAGACCTTAAAGCATTAATGATCAATTCAGTAGTTAAAGTGTCCCTCCTATATTCAATTTCACTTTTAACATCTTTATATTTATCACCAATTGAATTCAATAAGACCATAGTCAACTGTCCACTTGAGAGTTTCTCGTCACAGTTGGCAAGGTCACAGAATAGTCTGTTAAACCTATCTATATTGGTTTCAAGATCAAGGGAAGGGTCCAATTTAAAACCAAAGAATTGTTTTAAAAGAGATACGCCTTATTAGGCATGGTTTTATTCAAATAGGTGGATTCCAATTTCTTCCAAAGTTTAGCAGTAGTCTTAGTCTCACCAATTTCCCTAATTACATTGTCAGATAAATGCAAGAAAATAGTGATCCATGCAGTCTCATCTTGTTCAGTCACTTTACTTGATTTAAGATCACTAGGCCATGACTCATCAATAGCCCTAGCACATTTTTGTTGAAGTAAAAGAGCTTTCATTTTCTAGCGCCAAAGACTAAAGTCTCATTTGCCATTAGAAACTTCCATTTCAAATTTTGAAGTAGCCATTTTCAGAAAAATTTGAAAGAATGAATGTATATAGATCAATCAGATATTGTAGCAACTTGTAATGTAGAACAAGAATAGGTATCACAACTCAAGGAACACACAGAGTATGCAAATTGCAAGTTGACAGAGAGCAAGAACTCCAGTTATATCCCAATGTACACAATTTATCTACAGAAAATACAATCATAATTGTATTAAGACAAATTATATACAAGTATCAATCAAGAGTATATAATACTGCAGTAAAATTTTTTCAAGAGAAACAGAGATTATCAAGACTCTTGACTAAAATCAAGGTAAACCTCAGATTCTAGACAACTCTCAGAATTTCTGGACAAAGGTATTACCAAGAGGTCAAGAATCAAGTTTTTACGAACATGATGCAGTAAAACTTGATTAACACCTTTAAAATGTAAAAACATGAATGATCTCGCCAGATCCCCTTATTAGGGTTTCAAGAAAACACAAAGTGCAACTCAAAAGGTAGTCACAGTGTCAAGATCAACCATACAGTATCAAGAACCTCCTTCTAACGCTCTGATACCACTGTTGGGAGGAAGTTTACTAAGTTAGCTCAAAATGAACAACAAAATATGCAGAATAAATGAACAAGAAAATAACAGAAAATAAAGTCAATCTTATTATTCGAAGCCCTCAAGCCAGAATCCAAGTTCAGTGCCTCAACCACTGAATGAACTCAAATCGTAACCAAAGTGAAAGATTACAAAGGATTGAAACACTCATACATAACCCTTATATCACAAAGATCTCCCTTCACTCAAACCAACAGTTCACACAAGAACAACACTCAACTCAAAGGAAATCACACAAGATTACAACATTTGAGAGAGAAAACGAAATCAAAAGAGAGTTTTAATTTCAACAAAAAGAAAGGAGAATAAGTCTCTTGAACGGCGCAGCAAACGAATGAGAGAAAATATCAAAGCCAAAAGTGTACAATGCAAACCCTAGAAGTAGAGATGGCAACGGGGCGGGTTCGGGGCGCGGGCTTGCCCCGTTTCCTGCCCTGTTTATTTTTTATTTTCAAAAATTTTCAGTTAACTAATTTTTTTTATTTGTATTTAATTATTTTTTTTATTCTTCACGGGGCAGGGCACCCCCTCCCCGCCCCTCCAATCCGTCGGGACGAAGTGAATTTTTTTGTAATCACTACCTAGAAGCCCCCTTTTGAGGGTCACTCTATAGTCTCCATCCAACGGTGTAGAAGGTGACACATTGCGACATCCTGGGCATTCATTTAATCAAGTAAGTTAAACACGGCTTTAAGCAAATTCTCAAACACGCTTTTTGCACCAAAATAACAATCAGCTGGGTCATCAAAACTCAATCCAGCATTGGGCTTTCTTGCATCATTGTGCCAATTCCTTTCAATTACAAAATAATATCCATTTCATTAAGCCTATTCTTTTATTAAGAATACGTGCAGTGGGGCTTGATGTGTATGTGTTGGTAAATCATGGCTACAATAGACACAGACGCTGCCCATAATTTTATGAATCGAATGTGGTTGAAAAGCTTGGTTTGAATCTAACTCAAGTGAAATTATAAATCAAAACTGTAAAATTTGAAAGTAGAACCACAATCTACGAAAGATGCCGAGTTGGAGTTGTAAAGATGAGTCGAGTTCTAGTTATTCAAGTTTGTAACTAGAAAACTGTTTGGCTGGATCTCGTTTTTTTTTGTAGAATGTTTGATCTATTTCTTACGTTTAGTCGAATAATATGACAACTAAAATTAGTAAAAGTTTATATGATTGAGCTAAAGATTACGATAAAAGGTTATATGTTGCATGGAAATCTTTTAGAAAAATACACGAGTGCATAATTTCTTAGTTATTTTCAATACAATTATTATTTCCTTCGTAAAATCATGCATCTCATTTTCTAGATTAGCATTTAAATTAACGTTGTCATTCATCTTAAATCTTAAAATATTCATACACCCAACAAAAAATAATTTTATTAGATTTAAAGAAAGTTTGTCCCATATATAGTTAATGCTACCACCACTATCCGTTGATTGTAAGTGAGTCCTTTAGCCTTTGACACTTTAATCCAATTCGATTATGTCGATCTTTCAATACAAATGAATTTAATTTGGCACAAATGCCATGGTCCCATTTCATCAATAACAACTTAGGATTTGTAGAATCTATTATTGGTTTCATAACTTTAATTTAATTAAGATAATGGGAATTGTTAGGTCATGAATAGAACCTAGGTAGGCTAAATCATATTTAAATGAGCATCTTATAATATTTATTACTAGGATTATTAGATTGTGGTAAGAATATTGTAACAAGAGGACACACTTTATCCTCTTTGTCAGAATAAAGGGACAAAATCTTCATAATAAAAAAAATCAAAAGCATTCTTTAGAAGTAAAGACACCTTTAACTTATATCATGCATCTTTCCTTAATTATATTGGCTCCCAATAATTAACCTTTTTGTAAATCATTTGACAATTTGATTTTATATTTGAGAACAATCATATTTGATGATTCTTTACACATAATGAAATGAAAACAAAAGATATTATTGTTAGATATTTATATAATAAATATAATATGTAAAAGAAATAATTAATTCAGATGAAGTGCCTAATTGGTGAAAAGTGTGGAATTTGTGTGGGAGATCGGGGGTTCGAGTCACACGTCACACCTCACGCATTATATTAAAAGGTCTTTGATTGGGGTCTTGACGCTTGTGTTTTCAGATATATTTTGTGCAAAATAAATATAGATGAAAGTAACAACGTGTCGATTGAACGGATAACACGGCCAATATTTTGTAATTTTTTTTCTCTTACTAGTTGCAATTTGTTTTACTCGACTTTTTTTTGAAGGATGAAACAATTTTGCAAGAGTGTATGAACAATGCCAATTACTTCATGTCGGATTAGCTTGCTTGTACCGATGCAAGAAAGTTGAGTTTGTGCACCACTTCGACCACATTACTGCTATATGATTCCTGCATTGAAATAGTAAGGCCATTGTCAATCTCGAATGTACCAAGCATGTAATTAATTTAAACAAATGGGAACCGGATCCTGGATCCGGATCCCACTTGACCCAATTTTAAATGTGTTTCCTGGGCTTAGTGGCCCCAGGATCCGTTCCCACTTGACCCAACTTTAAATGTGTTTCCTGGGCTTAGTGGCCCAGTAAAGTCACGCAAAGATTTTGTACCTGTTTGATTTTGATTTGGAACTTTTACTCTGTTCACGAACTGGACTTCAGAGGGGAAATTGACAGGAGAGATGCTAGATGTGAACCAAGTTGCAATTGACAGAACTGGCACTAAAGTCTTTGAGTTTCATTTTATTTTCCTTATTTCTTTTCTCAAATATATCATCGAGAGTATCTCCACATGTGATCAAGTTTCTTGTTTCCAATAAATATTTTTGTACCTTTTTTTTTTTACCTTTTTATAAATAATTTAAACTGTTTTCCACCATGAATCAAGTATTTTTACATTACTGCCAAGACCATCTCGACCCAAATTTTAAAAAAAAAAAAAAAAAAAATCTATTACTTTCGATTTTCGATTTTGTCAATAAAATGGAAAGAAAAAGTTTTGAAGTTCGTGATATCCAACAATATCAAAATCCGGACAGGACTGTCTTGACTAGTTAAAAAGAAAAAAGTTGACCACAAAGCGAACAAATGTATTTACGAAAAATCTCGCGAGCAAATGTATTTATGGAATACATTGATACACTTTGCAATCAAAAACCAAAGAATAGAAGAGAAAAGAAAATGTTACTCAAAAAATGTACAAAGAGTTACTCGACTGTAAATTTCAAAATTGTTAAATTATGGAGCCTAATTATTGCCTACACGAATTGCCTTTCATAGTAAGGTTACAATTAGTTGGAAAGGAAGCCCCCCTCTCGGGGTGTGGGGATGTATTTTAGAAATTTCACACTTGTACTTTCAATTTTATCCTAATGTTTCTTTTAAATAGGGATCCGTCATTGGAATTTTGTATAATAAAAGAGAGAGAGAGAGAGAAATGTTAGAGAAAATAGGTTGTACGGTTTTTTTTAAGTAAATTTATTTTCATTGAGCAGAAACGAGGACGTGATTTCGCATTAAAACGAACTTCTATAAATTTTGGGCATTCTTTTGTCTTTCTTTTCTTAATGCAATTTTATTGCTCCTGGTATTATATAAGAGTATGTGAAGAATGTGCTAAGCAAGTTCATAATGGATGATGCAAAATCAATGAATACTCCTTTAACTAACTAGTTTCTTCAGACTATTCAATGAGAAATCACCCTTTATAGAACATGAGCAAGCTTACATCGTCAAGATGCATTATACCTGTGCTATTAGCAATCTCATGTTTGCCATGATGCATACAAGACACGACATTGCATATGCTTTGAGAGTTGTGAGTACATATATGAGCAATCCGGATAAAAAATATTGGGAGGCAGTAAAGTAGATTATGAAAAGGCCATAAACATGATATTAAATTCAAGATATAAAATAACTTCAACTCGACAGAAGAAAAAACTTGTAGAAATTAAAAGATTGAATACACGATATATTTCGACTTTAGCCCCAGAGGTTCGACGACTGATTGTAACGCTCAATCCCCTGTTGAATATTCATTAAATCGAATATCAAAACTACAACGAAGGTTACAAAGTTTAATCAGTTGACAAAGATAGTACAAAAGACTTATCTCTTTCAAGACAACTACTGATATACAAATAAATTACATAAGAAATCTCAAATTAGCACTCTGAATATTACAACATAAGAACCCTCTCGTTTTTGTAATTCCACTCAGAAAATACAAGAATTGGAGGCTAAAATAATAGATCACAATCTCGAATGAGATGTTCAAGAGAGAAGTATATTTCAAATCAAACCTTAGCCAACGAGAGTAAAACTCAAAAGTCAAAGAGTGATTAATGCCAAGTGAAACGACATTTACAATTAAATCATCAATCTATCCAATATGCCAACAACCGCCAAGATGAAGCCAGGTGTCAAGATCTCATAAAAAGCGTCCACTAGCAAAGTTGCTATTTCGAAAAGTGCGACTTTCACTTTCAAATTTTGGGAGCACACATACAAGGTTCATTATCCACATTTTTAGGTCTAAGAGTGTAGCCATGAGCATTACCAGCAATTTCATATTTCATTTGCTCAGTGTACCTATACATTCAGTTCAAAGTATCAACAGATCATAACTTCAAACAATTCTGAAATTTGTTTAAAGGAATTATTTTTGTCCCATATCTGATGGATTAAATTGGGTAGCAACCTTACCAATTTTTAATATTCATTTTGAAATAATATTTCTTAGAAATGATATTTAATGTCTATGTGCTTAGTCCTATCATGGAACACATGGTTTTTATTCAAATATATAGCACTTTGATTGTTAGATAATAGAATTGCATTTTTCATCAATAAAACCAATTACATTCAATAAACCACTCAACCAAATACCTTGTTTAAAAGCATCAGAAGCAACAATGTATTTTACTTCAGTTGAGGACAAAGCTACAACATTTGAAGTTGAAGTTTCCAACTAATTATAGTACCATACAAGACCTTTTAAAGTCACCCACTCTTTATTCATTTTAAACACAAGACCAAAATCACAAGTTCTTTTTCAAATATCTCAAAAGTCATTTTAAAACATTTCAGTGTTCTTCTTCAGGGTTACTCATGAATCTACCAAGTATGCTAATACTATGAGCAAAATTGGGTCTAGTACATAGCATCAAATACATAATAGATCCAATCATACTTGCATTAGAAATTTTAGACATTCTAGCAAATTCTTCATCAGATTTAGGATATGATTCTGATTAAAGTTTAAAATGGTTTACAAGAGGCAGAGTTATAGTTTTACAATCAAACATGTTGAACTTTTTCAGAATTTTAACCACATAATAATGTTGATTCAAAAATAACATGTCTTTTTATTTATGTCCCAAAATCTGCATGCTAAGGATCTTTTTGGTAGAACTAAGATCATTCATATCAAACTCAGATTTCAGTTTTTGTTTGATATTCTCAATTTCAAATTTATCAAAACTAGCAAGCAACATGTCATCCATATAAAGCACTATGTATAAAGATTTATTTACCTTATTTACTTTACAGTAGAGACAAATATCATAATTGCTTCTTTGAAAACCAAGTTTCAAAACAAAAGTGTCAAATCTTTTGCACCACAGTCTTGAAACTTGTTTTAAGCCATACAATGATTTCTTTAAGAAACAAACAATATTTTCAGAATCTCCTTTTATAAAACCAACAGGCTGTCTCATATAAATTTCTCATCTAAATCACCATAAAAAAAAAAACAGTTTTAACATCTAATTAATCAAGTTCCCATTTAAATTGAGCAACAAGAGCAAGAATGCATCTAGTAGTAGTGTACTTAACTACATGGGAGAAACTTTTAGTGTAATCTACACATTCTTTTGTATAGGGTTAATTTCACAAATGGTCACTGAAGTTATCTGAAAATAAAAAAACGGTTACTGAAATTTCAAAATTTCAGAAATGGTCACTGAAATATAAATTTTTTTTCACAAACGGTCACTGATTTTCAGATTTTTTGGTTACTGAATTTTCAAATTTTTTGGGCAAGTTTGAGGCACTTTTTCGACAACTTTCGACCACCAAAACCATCGATTTCGGATACCGTTGGAAAGCCCACAATGTCCTCTTCAATTACCACTAAAAATATCCCCAAAATTCCAAGTGATTCGGCGGGAATGAACCCACGAAGTCGGCACCCGAAAATTATGAAAATCTGCACAGATTTTCAGATTTTTTTGGACGAGTTTGAGACATTTTTTCGGCAACTTCCGACCACCAAAACC
>CAIGRF010232315.1:0-11997 GCA_903798235.1 Fraxinus ornus | reverse complement strand
CAAAAAAAAAAAAAAAAAAGACAAAAATCTCAAGCCTATACCAAACCTTTTGGCACAAATCAAGCTTCAAGACATAGATAGTCCACGAGTATTTACACAAAGAAACTATCTACTGCAGTCAACCAAACGTGTGTGTTTGATGGTTTAACATCCAATGGTGCAAGAAAATTTATGCCAATTCAGAAGCACGGTTTGCATGTCAAAGTGCAGACCCATGATTGGAACTAATTTGGTGTCATCTTGAAGTATTACCTTTTTTATCAATGCAAGCTGAGGCGATGCCGAACACATACTCTATGAGTTTTTGTTTTGGTGGAGCAACCGCCCTTTACAATCACGAGCAAAATCACTTCCTTATCTCTGGTGTCTTCGGACCACCAGCTTTGTGGAATCCCATCAACAAGATCGTCCAGTTTATGGAATTCTTCGTGACGTATAGATATCTCAGCAACTTCATCAGGTCTTATCATGCCAGCTGCAGGTTTGACCTAATCCAAAAGTAGGCTCGATATTTACATGGATGGAACTTGTAAATTCATAGCTTTAAGTAGGCTTAATATTGACACAAATAAATCTTGCAATGAGGAATCAGAGACTACCTCGAGCCAACGGGGGAAACCAAGTGAACCTCGGGGGCAATAATCAGATTCTAGTGTGTCGTTTATGGTGGACTGACCTTCACACGTGATATGGAAAAAAGCCATGTCTTCTCCACTTTTGTTGGTGATCTTCAAACTGTAATTGTCTTGGTTCTGGAGCACTATTTGATCTGTATTAATAGTTGTTTCTGGCACGAAGCATAGTGCTTCAAGGAAAGCCCTGATTTCGTCATTGGACTCGAGTATTTTCCCAAACTCTTGTCTCCTGACTGATCTGTCAACGTGGGCAATGTCCACATTTAACTTGCAGCGTACGGGTTTATGATCACTTTCAGTCACATCCATGCGAGCCTCGTATCTGTGATATAGTGTAGAATGAAAGGCATAAATAAAAAATTACAGAACAAAAGACAAGAAAAAAAAAATCATGGCACTCACTGTACTACGGAAGCAACTACAGGGCACTCTACACTACATCCTTCTGTTTGAGTTCCCCGATTATCTCGATATAGTACTCTATCACACCAAGCAGGAATTCGTTTCTTCTCGCCCGAATCATAGCCTATACATAAGCAAGTATTTTTGGATTCAGTACTTTGAATCGATTACTTAAATCCAATTATGCTATGAATGATTTAACATTACCTCCTAAACCTGGTTTTCCTTTTTCAAACTTGTATGTTGGAGGAAATCTGATGAGTGCCTCTCGCATTCCTTGGAAAACTTTACCAGTTTTCATTTCTGCCCTCAGCTGATCTTTCTCTCGAAGCCAATCAAAGCATCGTTGGGAAACAAAATCCCTCGCTTCATCATAAGTTATGCCAAAAAGTCGATAATTGAAATCGCCAGTGAAGATGACCAGATCAGCTTCAGAAAGATCAGGCTTCCCTTCATCAGGTTTAATAGGAACAGCCTATACAAAAAGGACCATCCTTGCTCAAATTAAGAAAATGAAATGAAAATGCCTAACTCAGTTACAAATTATAGTATACATACATTTGTACCACGAAGCATCTGTGAAGAAGACGAGATGCCAGCTGCAATAGAGAGTATCCATGGGAAGCCAGAATAAATATGTGGAGAAGACAAGAGAGCAAGAGAAGAACAGATATGGCGGCATACCAGCAGCATTTTGAAGGAGGTTAGTTGAGCGAGTGAAAGTCATTGTTCGAAATATATGATTAAAATCAGCATTCCTGCGATTCACAGCTTCCAAATGTGCAGCAAAGTGGCAATTTACAAAACACATTATTCGATCATATACTCTCAACCTCAAACCTACACCACCCTGCATGTGAAATTATCCGATCATATTGCTGAAACCCACAATATTGATGAAATTTAAGAATGATCAGATAAATGGGACTATAACGGTTATGGCACAATGACATTCTTGGACATTATAAAGCTTTAGGCATAATTTAGCTGAATAGCAGCATATTCATAATGAACACTTCTATAGTATTGATAATGAGAAATGCTTGTGTTCAATAAGCTGTTACCTTATTACCAATTGCACGCCCTAAACCACATGCAACTGCTCCAACATCCAGATCCCCTACGTGTGTTCTGAGAGTCTTTCTCACCCTGGGAAAAAGGGAATCAACGAACAATCAATAAAACAAAATGTAATTAAGTAGAATCCCATTAGCGGAAATATATTGGTAGCTGGAAAAATAAAATTTTTAGACTTGAGAGGTTTATATCATATGGTATGATTTTCTACCAAAAATTAATTGAAAATGGATACTTCCAACATAAACCTTACCAGATAGCTATGAGTAAGGCAGCGAGTTGCCTGGACCCTGTGCGCTCAAAAGTTGACCCTTCACCTAAAGCCTTGCCAATATGGTCCTGCCACCATTGCCCAACAGAACTTCCTTCAAGTCCTACCTACAATGGATTGCAACAGCTTTAAGAAAGCATAATAAACGAATAATAGAAAATCTTCGGCATCCCAATATTTAAGAATGTAATACGTATAGGAAGTCTATTGACAGCTTACAGTTTCTTTTGCTGCAGACATTGCGAGGAAGCCTGCACCCATTTCCACTTCTTGTAACCCAACAACAACAATGTCAACATCTTTTACGGCAGAACCTAACCATGACATAAGAGCATCATGAGTGGCTCTTCCTTGACCAACATTCCATGTGCCTACTAAAATTTTGATGTTCTTAAATCTCATGTACGTGTCTTTTCTCTCGGCTAAAGCGTGCCCTAAAATGCTATCAATAGGTCCGGGAGAAGAGATGTTCCAACCACGTATACCGCCATGAGATGCCAAGCTGAAAATGTAACCATTTCCAATTACTAATTTTACAACAGGTCCATTGTGAGCAACCCAACCGGCAATTAAATTTCCTTCGAGATCCAACACTTGAACCATGCCACTTGCATAGCCAACCCATATTCTTGACCCATAAGTGCAAAAGCATAGAACACTATTGGAAAGACGATTCATATCTCGCAAGCGATTTCCGTTTCCATCCCATTGGACTAAAAGTCCATTCGAGCATCCACTCCAAATCATTCCATCTTCAGCAAGCATTAATGCTTCTGTTCTTTTAGTATCTTCCACGAAAGCCCCCGCGCCCCTTGTTGCAACTCGACGGACAGCATCTGCAGCACCCATTATAGCATTTCGTGACCTCTGCAGAAAACTATTTTGGGATTTCTCCTTTTTAGATTTGGCAACAAACTTAACATTCATCTCATCTTCAACTGCTAGTTCTTGAACTGATGACATGTCAACACGGTTCTCAATCTGTCCATCTATATTAAATACTTTCAGAAGTTCCCTTGTACGGGCATCCCTGTATTTTCTCAACTATTAGGATAGTTCGAAATAAATAGTAAAGTAATCCAATATTTTAATTCTCAACAGCCAAGTAAATAGGAAGAAAATAAGTTTTCAAGCATTTAATCAACTTTGTACAAGTGTTACAGTATATCAATGTGTGGAGACTACGTGAAGCGACAAACGTACCACAACGAGAAGGATAAAGATCCAGCTGCCCAGATTTTGGCTCTGACATTATCAGACAAGAGATGCTTAACATCCGAAGATGAAATATTACAAACTCCATTAACAGTAACTTGGCTTCTGAGGTCAATGGACGACCGCTCTACCAATAAAGCAGCCATGCGTCTTTCCTCTGCTGACAAAGATAGAGATTTTTCGATAGATTCCCACGGCCAGACCTTTATAAATCCACCCTCAGAACCTGTCCATAGATCACCTGGATACAGGCCATAAATGGCGACAGAATAGTTAAATATTTCGGAAGATGTTAGTAGATATGAAATGAAAATAATGCAGCAACATTTTCATTGTGCATAGACTGAATAATAAAAAACATACGCCGAGGTAAAAGGGAGTTACCATACGAAGAAGCTGCCAAGGAAAGTACTGGACCTCGATGTGCCTGCCAAGAGAGGCCTTCCTTGAAAGGAGCATCAGTCGAATATGTTTGGTCCATTTTCCAGGACCTTATCTTACCATCCTTGTGACCGCTCCAAATTAACTTACTCCCAAGATCAACCTTCATACATATAGTTGGTGATGTATTAACTGCTTCGTAAAATGGAGCAGCATCCTCGTCCCCTCTCCGAGCCCTTCCCCCTACCCCCATCCCAGGTAAGTATGCATCTGATAAATTCCACACTCTAACTCCGGATTCTTGTCCTGCCCACAATTGCGTTTCAGTACAAACTATTGTCCTCAAAAACTTTCCACCCTGCAAAAGGTTAATGGATTCTATTTCATTTCCTGAAGGAGATATGATTAATGGAAAAGTTGAAGAACGTTCAGCATCACGACCTATACTTCTTGAGAACCAGTTGAGCAAAATGATGTCATATCCTATTAGACAAAATGCTACAAAGTATATACTCTAAAATTTTTATCACACCTAGTGAAAAAAGGAGTAAGAATATACGGATCAAACATTCGCGCACTGCATAAGAAAACCATGGACATAGGCGAATGGCCTGTTCTCCCTGGTCGGAATAGGTAGGTTAATTCCTTCCTTAGAACCGTACTTTAGAGTTTCTAAACTCATACGGCTCAGCAATCATTTGGTGTCCACCTTTAATCTACCATATCTAACGAATGAGATTTCTGGTGGGTCTATCCCATTTAATCTATGCCAATTCTTTCCATAACAAAGTAATGACCTCAACATATATACATGTCCTACGCAAAAGGATGCTTCATTATCTAGCTCAAATAATGTTCATAAATTAAGATCCATTCACACACGTGTGCACACACAAAAGACAGTAATCAACTTTCAATAATGTAAGAATATTAAAAAAAATTAAGATATTGAATAGAAACACACGCAGGTAACAAAATTCTACCATTGCATTGAAATTTCAGTTATTCGACATTATTCATGCACACATATACAGTGGCAGAGCCATGTGTTTATATGCACCAAGCCATTTGATTTTATTTATCCTACCTGTGTTTCTTTAAGAGGGTGAGGCCTGAGCTCAAGACACGACGGCCGCGCAGGGTGCACCGCCGCCCTGGTGGGCACCTTAAATATCCCAACTCCACCACCAGCCCCCATAACCTCCGGCAATGGCAGCTGAGGCAGATCCTGAGATTCATCCAATGCACCACCATCACCCAATCCCAAACCATTAATTTTCTGGCTCAAATTAAGGTGGTAATCCTCATGGTGATCGCTCATCGATCCGCTCGCAATTCCCATTCCGCCGACACCACCACCACCACCACTGGCGGTGATTTTAATGCTAGTAGTAGTAGAATATGGATAAAGGTCTTCTTCATCAGAAGAATAAACATTGCTGGGTTGGCTGCTCAAAATTTCAGTTTCATCAAGGCTGCGTTTGCGTAACTGGTGGCGCTTATAGCTAGTGCCTGATTCGGTTCTCAACTGCTGGCTGTATGAATTCGCCTTCCTATGCGGTGGGGCGTCAGTTAGAGCCGCCAGGGCTGTCCTGTCATCCTCTTCTAAACGTTCGTCCATTGTTTTGGATTATGAATACAATTTTTGTTTAGTTCGTTGATGTTCAAGGAAGGTGGTCATAAGAGATTCAAGAAAATGAGAGAGAAAAAGTCAAAAATAGGATATGAATCCGAAACTAATAGAGAGGGAGAGTTGGAGAAAAGAGAAGGAAGTTGTTAGAGAGGCGAAAGATGCTGGCAATGTACGGACAAGAATGTTCAAATTTTGCTAAGCTAAACTGAGTTTTGTGTGTGTAACGTGTATGTTGTCCTTTCTTATGATGTTTCACCGTTTTTGAGGAAAATTTTACTTATAAGTAAACAAGTTACTTTCGTGATCACTTATGAGCTTTAACACTGCCATACCCAATTTAGGATAATGTTTTTATAATGCATTTTTTCAGGAAAAAAAAAAAAAAAGAATAGGACTAATCCTTAAAAAAATCCTTAATTTATTTTACCCCACCAAACATGGACTAAATAAAAGGTTCGAAAGCCTAATCGTGATTTTTCCGAATTGTGAAATTCTTTTGAGTTTTACATGGAGTGGTCATCAATAACTGACATTCCCTTTGATAGACTTTCGACTGAACTTCGTTTATTTGTTTGTAAAGAGTAATGATATTCATAATTAATTGTAATTCTTATACAATAAGCCTTTTAATCAAAAGTATATAAAAGATGTCATTCAATTCAAGTCATGTTCACATGTTAATCATCGAAACACCAAGTAATCACTAGGTAAGAAAAGATCAATAATCAAGAAAATGAATAATGTATTTCATATTGGATCATATAATAATCGAAAAGAACATGTTTCCCCCACAAAATATAACTGTACATTACTAAAAGAACATGTTTCCCCACAAAGTATAATTGTACGAGGACGTGCAGAATGTGAATTGATATTGACTTGCCATCTTTGGCTTAGTTTTGATGCGAATTATCACATCAAGGACTTGCCAACGAACCTTTTCCATCTCCCCAGCTTCTCTCGTCCCTGCAATAAAATTTCAAAAACTCTTATTAGATTCCACAATGTACATATAACAACCTAACCCCTACACAGCCACCCCCTGGCCACAAAATACAGTATGGGGGGAAGGGGACGGGGACGACAAGCAGTAGGACACGAAACATCACACAAGAATGCAGACGGAATCAAAAGTTCAACTAATTCATATAAACATTTTTCAAAGTCTTCAAATAACCATGAACAGCTTGTTTGTCAAGAACTCAGCATCTAGGCCAGACATATATCTAGTTTTGCATGTCGAAGCCATACAAATAGTATAGTAGTGTCTTAGAATCCCCGATTTCTCTTAACCATCTAAGAGCTCACTCCCTAAGTGATCATTGTCCAGTGAAAATGCACATGATTGATTACATTTTATGTGTGAGCAACTTCTCGGGACTTCAGCACAATTTCTTATATCAGTTTGTCGTGGATACAAGACAACATATTGAAATTTAATTACAAGGTCTCATTAATTCTTATAAATCTTTGCCAGGCAGTAAAGTCAGAGCTGTATGAAAATTGGGATTGATGGATTGCCCATTATCTAGAAGTGCACTAACCCGGTGAGAAACATGCCACCCAACGATTAATGGTCGAGTATTTGAAACAAAAACCAACATACTTCTAATCCGTAAAATTCATTTTCTTCACACCTTAGTGAAACTAGTCAAACACAAAGACGAAGAAGCCAATCCAAGCAAAAACGAATCTACTACAAAAACAAGCATTCCCATCAAAAATGAAAAAAATAAGGAAATAGTTCTACTGTATAACTATATGTGAATTGGAGCATTAATTAGAAATATAGTAGGAAAAGAAACCAACTTCATAATCGAATTTAAAGGTGAGAACATGACCATTCTATACCACTAGAGTAAGGTCTCAATCTGAAGCACAATTTTTTTAGTAGCTCTTTTTGGACAGGGAGCAAGCTGAAAATCAAGAATGTAAAAACAGTGCAGCAAAATGAAAGCTAAAGAGAGGATATAAGTGAATATAATCGGGTCGGCTGCTTGTTCAGTGTGTACACACAACAAATATGTGCACTGGAAGAATATGAGGAAAGAATTGTGAAAGGAACAGACAGTAACCAACCCAGTGGAGAAAAACTGCTAATTCTTATCGAAAATTAAGAAACTCCAGAAATGATGGAGTCACCCTGCCAGTAGTTGGAGAAATTGCCCACATTATCTCGTTTGTGCATCAACCACTAGATAGGAACGCCACATGTCCACCCACAAATATATAGTGTCTACACATAAGAATTTTATACTTGCAATCCTTTAATATCATAAGAGAACTATCATAGATAATTTTGGCTACCAAAATCAGAATTAAAACACGTGATGTTAGCATTCAGTTAACCAAGAGATAAACATGCATATATAATTAATTTTTCAATAGATATACCACCTACCCTACGAGGTGCAATAGCCATGTGATTTTCCACAATAGATATTGCTTTAAACCCAACAGGATGCAGCACTTCTTCATAGCTATGGATAGTGAAAATAGTCAGTAGTGCACCAATTTAAACTGAAAATCAGATGAGAGTTTTCGTAAAAGATTCGATAAATATTAAATGAAGATGAAGGCTTATGAAGGTAGCAATTACTCGGAAACTGATACTCTATATGGAGGCCCACCCTCATGATTATCAATCTGCAAACAACAATGCATATAAAATAAACAAAAAATACATAAATAAGGAACTAATTAGACCATTATATTTTACACTAGGCACCCAATATAGAACAAAACTTGCAGATTCTAGTCAATGCTATCATTGTAATATCCACATATTGAAACTTTAACGCACATAAATTTATTAGCTTATGATACCACCTTGGATTATGAGAGCCTTCATTTTCTACGTGTATGGTGCTTGAATAAATTTACTTCTTTCTAGAACATGGAATCAAGGATGAGAATTTGAAAGAGAACAAAAGTCTTTCAATTTCACATCAAGAGTTTCTGTGTGGGGTGAGTGTTGGGAAAGCAAAAAAAATATCAAATCGAGAAATTCTCGTGTACTAGCACAGCAAAAATAGTAAATAGGAACAAGTAAGAAAGAACAGAAAAATATACTAGGATCTTTTGGCTAACCGGATATATTAGTGTTAGAAGCTCCCCATCTGGTTTTAGCAATTCTCGAATTTTGTCAGCCCAAACTGATCTCAGATCTGGTTCAATGGCACAAAAGAACCTGAAGATCACATCACAACCTTATCAAGACAAATGGGGCCTTCAAACAGGATAATTTAATCACCCCAACTCACACTTACGTGTAGTCAAAAATGAGATCAAACAACTCAGCTGGTTGCCAAGTGAAAAAATCAGTCTTTAAGAATGTGAAATGATCTGCATTTGGAGACCTAGAAGACAACTGCATTGATATACAACAAGTAAAATTTCAGAAGAACTTTACATCGACTAAAAAAATCGTAATATCAACACAGCAGTTAGGCAGCATTTGAGTCTCAGAACCTAATGCATGCTCAACATAAGTTCCAAACATCTAAACAAAGCAAACATTTTGTTATAGACCAATGATATTACAGCACTATGGCAGCGATCAAGTGTATACCTTTCTATATGAACCAAATATCATTATTCACATGAGCAAAACCATAAAATTCATTCAACACATCAAGGTATTGGCATCTTATATGCTACCTAATTACCGTTAGATGCAAGCTTTGCCTGAATCAGATATGTTTGACTGAGGCACGACAGACAAGGACGAAAAAGACCTGTTCTCAGTCAATAAAGAAATAGGAGGTGTAACAAAATTTACATGCAATTGTAAAGTATACAAGCATTTCCAGTATATTTTAAAATATTAAGGTTGTGATTCAATTTTCAAAAAGCAAAACTAATGAGATATTAAGAGTACATTATGAAAAATTTCAAGCAGCCGTAGTGATGATTCCAAATATGAAAATTAAATACGAAAAAAAAGCTACTAGCGCATAAACACAACATTGACATCAAAACGTGGCCTGGGAAAATTTGCTTGCTTTACAAACTTGAAGTACCCAAGTCTTTCAAAAAAAAATAACTGGAAATATTGTCAGCTGAACTAATATTTATATTGTGCAAAAATTTGTTAGAAAAATATTGCATCAAGTTATTCAGTCCTTAGTTGAGTTTTTAAGCACGTAAGATTCAAGAGATCTTAGACACAGCTTGGAAGATATCATTCTTCAAGAATCCATTTCTTATTTTTGTTTAGACTTTTAACTGATTAGATAGATAATCACATGCTAAATAGAACTGTTACTAATCAAGAACATGCAGTTCAGTTGTCTATTTAAGTTTGTAACGAGAAACTCTCTATCCTCTTATTTTTCCACCTTTAAAACGTCTTTGAGCTTTGAAAGAAAAAAGTGATGTCGATTGCTAAAACTAGCTCTTACCTCTTTGGCTTTCTGTATGGCATTATCCGATATGTCCACACCTACAACAAAGCGTTCAGGGCATGCAATTGCCATCACGTCGTAACCCTACGCATTTCATGATTTCATTTCCCAAGCCAAATATAAAGAAGAAATGGAGAACAAAAGAAAATAAAAAGTGCCAAAACAAGATGAAGCAAAATTACAGTCATAAGGAATATCAATGAAGTAATAACAATGACAAAATACATTATTTTCACCGGAAAGGAACTTCTATTTGTGGTATCCTATATCAGACTCTCGATGTACCATTGACCATATGGGACTTGAGGTGACAATTGACATGCGACAGTGAGTTAGTAAAACAGTTAATTAGTGGAACATCATTTGCAGCTAGGGAATTCAAATGAAAAATTGTCGTTTTGTATTTCCAATGTAATGGGTTTGCTAGAAATCTCATAGTACACAAGATACTTTTTGCCACTAGCAAGTGAACATTCTATCAGCTAAAAATATCTGATGGCAAGTTCTTGACTACAACTTCATTCATTTATCCAACTTTTCAAGATAATGAGCCTTCATGTCTTCTTTTCCCGACTGGATAGCAAATACAATTGTACAGTTCAGCCGGAGGACAACTTTGCAATCTTTACTCTAATTATTTTCAAAACCAAACCGAAAAAGATAGGGGTCTTTTCTCATGTTAGAAGTTTGTACAGAAATATAATCACTATTATCTAAAACAGCATTTACTTTTTCTCCATCTTCTATAGATACTTCTGCTGATTACGAAGGAGAAGAAAATCATTATCGTATAAAGCTTTGTAAACACTGGAGCACCGTACAACCAGTAGGGAACATAGTACAACTCTCCGAATAGAGTACCTTCTCTTGCAAACTATTTTTGTAAACCTAACTCATTGAACACTTGTACTATTGCCACAAAAATGTACATGATGTGAATTGCAGGGTACAACATGGGAATAAACCGCTTTGGAATCATCATTTCTCCGTCAATCTCACTCTCACTGAAGAAACCCGATTATAACCCAAGAAAATAAAAATGCTAAAAATCATTAAGAAGATCAAAAAAATCCATATATGCATGTCGAATTTACATTATAATTCTGCAAGTTCATAATATAATACAGTAAATGCTTACACTGCCACAACCAGGAACGAGAGCCCTGCCCTTTGGAAGGGCAGTGGTGTTGCAAAGATGCACGAGAACTGGGGTGGGCTGCCCCAAATCCCAAGGCGTCAATCCTTGTTCCCAACATTTGTCCCAACCCTCTGTATAAAAATATTCAATTTTGTCACATAAATGAACAAGAAAAGATTTTTTCACTTTAATTGCTTTCACTACTCACCAGTGGAGTCTGAGCGTAAGACTCGCCGCAATTTGTCAACCCTGCGAGCATTAGAGTCTGATTTTGTTGTTAATTTGTTGGGTTGTTGGATCATATTTTTCAGGGGTGTTCGAGGACAATAACGCGGGGGAGAACGAAGCACGAATATGTGGGAAAAGAGTTGGAGGAAAGATCGCATTGGAATTGGATTGGGAATACGGAATAGAATAGAAACTAATTAAATAACGTCGATATTTCAATAGTCGATGAAAGTTTAAGATATTTAGGCCTTGTTTGTTGACCATTATAAAAGAAAAAAATGATAATTTTGAATAGTAATTTTTTTGGAAAATATGTGTTTGAAAAATTGAAAAAAATTGAATTTACGTGTAAAATATTTTATTACGTGTAGTACATAATGAGTAAGAATTAAAAAAAACTTATTTTATAGGAAAACAAAGAAAGACTTGGAATGAGTTTGAGCCATATTATTTTGGAAGAATGTATTTTGAAATAATAGATTGATGGATAATGTGTGATTGAAAAAGAAGGAAAAGTTATTGATGTGATGAAAAATATTATTTTATTGAAAAATGTGTGGTTGAAAATGAGTAGAAGAATGAAAATGAAAATTTTAATGTATGCTAAATAG
>CAIGRF010232234.1:0-19465 GCA_903798235.1 Fraxinus ornus | reverse complement strand
GGGGGATGACATGTATAATTACTTTTTTTAGCAAGCTTTGACAAACTTGAGTTGGAAAAATAAGCAAAGGTGGCTTTATTGATTTTTTAAGCTTAAACAAATAATCGTGATTACAAGACAAACAATTATATTACACATCATGATTCAAATTAATTAGTCCATGGATACTTATCCAAATCCCATATTAAAAATTTACACATAATCCATTTACCTTTATTAAAAACAATATTTTGGCGATTCTTTTACCTGAATCTCATTAGATTATTTGATCCTTGAACAAATCGATCTTTTCTTTGTGTCTCGTGTTTTTCCTCTCTTTTCTATCCCCGTCTTATCATTTTTTTTCTCGTTTTTTACCATAACAATATTTTGAAACGGAAATGAGCATTAATTCGAAAAGCACTGATCAAATTAATAATAAATAATTAAATTTTATTCTTCATTTTAAGAAAAACTTAACTTGGAAAATTAGTTCCGAATCACCCTATTTCCAAGTGAATCGATCAGTTCTATTAGTATTTTTCTATTTTAGAAATGTTATCGGACCAATTCTCATACCATTTTCTTAGTTTTTGCGACGGAATAGACAAATGCGATCGGATAATAGTGTCTTACAGTCACTTGTTCTCTTTTAGCTTTTCTTTACGTTTGAAAAACAATGGATTACAGCACCACAAGCACATAATCGGTGAGAGTGGAACTATGTAACATGTGCATTATCAACCGTAAATCACTTTATAAAATACTAACACAATTCTAAAACGCAAGTCGATGTCATTGAGAAACGTAATTTTCATTACTTTGCATTATATTTAACTCAAAATCAGGCTTGTCTCCTCGTAATCTATTGTTAATCTTGATACCTTGTCACTCTTTGGTTTTTTCAATTTTGTCTATTTAGTTGACCACAGCGCGGGAATGCCAAGGTGGTTGAGGTTGGGCTTATGCATGGTATGAGCATAACACAACACAATAGGCTTGTGGAGACTGGAGAATCATAATAAAAGTTTGCACCTTTTCTTTGTGGATGGGATTTCAACAAGAAAATTGAGAGCAAAAAAAACACCCATAAAATCCAACAAAACATTGGATTTTTGATACATATCTTTGTTGGAATTAACAAAGGTGAAAAAAACCCATCTTTGGAATATCCAAGAATCTTCCTAGTGAATTCCTCTGCCTCTTCTTCTAATTCTTCTTGTCTGATTTTCGTTTAATACTATGGTTTCTGTTTTCTTGGCTGGAAATATCTTTTACCGATCTTTTCTATGTTCAAAATTTGTTGTAGTGTAAAATATAAGAATCTTGATGCTGGATTCAGATATGTGCAAGATCCAACTTGGTAGAATATGTAAAAAAGTTCTTCATGGGCATTTAGTCATTTGCTTCAATTTACTATAGATTATCAACTGAAAATGTTTGGTTACTTGTACAGACTGGGCTTTGACAGTGTACAACTTTCATACTAGATTGTATTTGGATATAGATTTTGCAATCTTGAGGTCGAGACTTAAAGACTAGCAATGGATGAAGTTGTTCTTCCTCCTAATTCAATTTTTTGTCCTCCATATGATGCCTTTATGGAATTTGATTACATGGATAAGCTATTGTTAGAAGGATTTGGGTTAGATGGATCTGAATTATCACATTACAGTGCTTCTACTCTGAGCGGTCCATTCGATCTTTCAATGGTATGGCCTAATCTAGAAGAAAGGCAAATATCAACTTTTCATGACAATCTGTCGATTAATAGTCCATCCCAAGGACCAAAAAATACTGCAAAATCTCATTCCATTGTAGGGAATGCTGCTAATGATGGGGGTTCTTTAGGTCAATCAGATCGTTATTTGGTTGAACGTTCCGAGCCGAGCAAAAGGTGGATTGGACAAAGGTCGTCAATATCTGTAGTAGACCGTTTGTTTTGGGTACTTGGGTACATAAAAGATAGCTCGAGAGATAAGGATGTACTTATTCAAGTGTGGGTACCGGTTAACAGAGGTGGCCGGCGAGTGTTGACGACAAATGATCAACCTTTCTCACTTGACCTTAATTGCCCAAGGCTTGTCCATTATAGGGAGATTTCTGTGAATTACCTTTTCCCTGTTGAGGAGGCTTCTAAAGGGGTAGTGGGATTGCCTGGACGGGTATTTTTGGGTAAGGTTCCTGAGTGGAGCCCTGATGTTCGATTCTTTACAAGGGATGAGTACCCAAGAGTCGGTCATGCACAACAATGCGATGTTCGTGGAACCTTTGCCGTTCCAGTTCTTGAACAAGGTAGTAGCAATTGCTTGGGTGTTATTGAAGTGATCTTGACCAGGGAAAAGACGAAATATAGTGCAGAGCTTGAAAGTGTATGCAAAGCTCTTGAGGTCAGATTTTTTGCTCTTTTTCACCAGTTCTTTTACTTTATTTAAAAACATTTGATTTTAGGGAAATCCCAGAATGCAATAGGATTTATGGCTCTACAACTACCTTTAATTCAAATTTCAATGCATAGTTTCAGACCCCCTTTCCAAAAAATACACCTGGTGAGTTTATCAATTGTTAGAACTTTTTCTGTAAGAAATCACGAATATGAAATAGTAGTACATGCTGCTATTGACAGCTCATCAAAAAAGTTTTAACAGTATGGCTTGTTACTTCCTGTTTTTACTGCTCTTAGTTCCTCATCCATTTGTTGCAAATTTTACTTTAAATCCTTCAGTGTGCAGCATCTCAAAGTTTTAGCTTTTCTACAGAGTAAGAATTCATCTCGTTCATCTGAGAATATACTTGTTCACAGCGTTACGTGTAGGTATTGTTGGGACCAATTTCTGTTGCTAAAATTTGATGTTAAAGAACTTTGCTTTCTTATAGGCTGTTGATCTCAGGAGTTCCGAAGTTTCAAGCGTGCAAAACGTCAAGGTAATTGGATGGAATCTGCACAATATCATTTCTCCATAGAAGTTACAAAATTTTTCCAGATTAACATGAATGGTTCTCTGCAGACGTGTGATTCATCTTATCAGGCTGCAATACCCGAGATTTTGGAAGTTTTGAGATCTGCTTGTGAAACACATAGATTGCCGTTGGCTCAGACATGGGTCCCATGTGTCCTACAAGGCAAAGGGGGGAATAGGCACTCGGACGAGAACTTGCTTCATTGTGTTTCCACCGTAGATTCCGCTTGCTACATAGCAGATCCCAGTACTCAGGATTTTCATGAAGCTTGCTCCGAGCACCACTTGTTAAAAGGTCAAGGCATTGTTGGTAGAGCATTTATGACTAACCAACCTTGTTTCTCGTCTGATGTAACTGCTTATAGTAAGACTGAGTATCCTCTGTCTCATCACGCAAAGATGTTTGGACTATGTGCTGCTGTTGCTATACGTCTTCAGAGTATCTGTACTGGTTCGGCTGACTTTGTTTTGGAGTTCTTTTTGCCTAAGGATAGTAGGGATCCTGAAGGACAAAAGGAAATACTCACTTTGTTGTCGAATGTTGTACAAAAAGTATGCTGCACCTTACGAGTTGTTACGGATGAAGAGTTGCAGGATGGATCTGTTTCTCGAGTTTGTGAAGTTGCAAATCCTCCAGTAACTAGATCTAGTGAAGAAATTACAAAGGTGGACAAAGTGCATTCTCTGAGGCCTTCTCGTGATATAATGTCCTGGAATGGAAAACCAAGAGAGATCCTAGCTGAAATATCGTCACAGCTGAGGAGAGATCCACCGGATTCTAATTCAAGAGCAGGTTTTGCAATTGATGGAATCCCTTCTACATCCGCTGATGATAGCTCACCGAGCAAAAGTAAAACTGGAGAGAGAAGACGGAAGAAAGCTGAGAAAAACATTACCTTGCAAGTTCTTCGCCAATACTTTGCTGGGAGCCTGAAGGATGCAGCAAAGAGTATTGGTGGTAAGCGACGGAGACTTCCCTTAGAACTAAAAATCTTCTGCATTATTCCCTTTATCTGTAAAATATTTCACATTATAGAGTATACTATCCTAGAATTTGATTTTTCCTGCCACTTTTATTTATTTATTGACATTTTTTTTATTTTCTCTATGAATTCAGTTTGTCCGACCACTTTGAAGAGGATATGCAGGCATCATGGAATAATGCGTTGGCCTTCTCGAACGATCAAGAAGGTTGGTCACTCCCTAGAAAAGATTCAACGCACGATAGACTCCGTCCCAGGTGCCTCTGCTTTGCAAATTGAGTCCTTTTATTCCAAGTTTCCTCAAATGGCATCTCCAAATGTATCAAGGATAACCCAGTTTGTAAATTCAAATCCAACTGATTGTCCAAAGCCATTAGGCAGGCAGCCTGAAAACGACCTTTTTAGCTCCATGGCTGGTGCATCTAAGTCGCCTTCCACTTCATGCAGTCGGAATTCGAGCTCAAGTCAATCTTATTCTAGTGAGGCACAGCAGAATCCTTACACATTTAACGTTTCGGGTTCAATGGTTTGTGAAGAATCTGTCAACGGTACACGATCTCCAGATGGAGATACTCAGAGTAAAAGTGACATACAGGAGAGAAAATCAGGTTCCACATGAAAAATAAGTGGGGATACGAAAATTTACTGCACGAGATTGCAAAGCGGTTTGATATAGATGACACAAGTGGTTTTCATCTCAAATACTTGGATGATGACTTGGAATGGGTATTATTAACATGTGATGCTGATCTGGAGGAGTGTATTGATGTTTACCGATCATCTCAGAGCCGGACAATTAAGCTCTCTTTGCTCTGTGGGAACAACAGCAGGTTGGGAGTTCGTATGGTAGCAACAGTTTTTTGTGATTATAGAACAAATAACTTGCACCTACAAATTTGAGGCCGGTGCAGTTAGAACCAGACTTCATTCCTGCAAAGTATTTTAGGTGCAAGGTAAGAACTTATAGTACATTAATGCATCGACACTTTTTGTGCTCATGAAATAATACGCTTACCAGGGTAATAACCCAGTAACATATGCTTACGTTTCTGGAAGTCACAGTGGTTTCACACAGACATGGTATATGCCCCTGGAAACTTGGAAAATCCTTGAAGCTGAGCCGTGTATGCTGAATTCTGAGCAATGCACTATATCACCACATTGGTTCTATTGGTGAATCTCTGTGTATATTGCACATTAATTGACTCTGTAAGTGTACATTGGTACCAGTATATGGAAATACTTATTGTCCAGTACTTGCCTGTTAAGCCATGAACAGTTGAACTGCAATCAGATCATGGCTATCCTTTCTTCATCTATACACGAACCAACGAATCAACTATGAAGCGTATCCTTCCTACCTTTTTTGCTCTTAAACGACTAACTATAAAAAGACAAAAGAAGATCCTAAGACGAGAGCTGTACACCGAATGGAACCATCGTCAATTAGATTTTGCACGGTCTTTTCATAAAACTTAGTCATAATGGTAGATCAGAATGACGAGGTCCAGAACGACTGGGCACATGCCGGCCCGCCTTTACCAACAAACCATCACCTACATAGAATTCAACTTCAAAGTTCTCCACTTTAATGGGTAAACTGGGCGGTACAAAACATTGAAGACTGGAATTCACAAGATATCTGTACATTTTTCCATTGTATTCTCAAAACAACATTAATTATCATTCTACTTTACATTTGAGTGTGCTATTTCCACGCGAAAACTGGCTAATTCTATATGCACCTATTCTAGGGAGAAAACGGAAAAAAGGAAAAAAGAACAGCTCCTCTACAAAAAGAACAGAATTAGATTAGAACTGTGACGAAGTTGATGGCCGATCCTCTTGTTTTTCGATGAGAACACACCTCGATGGAGGACCAAACATGCTCAATAGTACCTGAAAAAACAAGTCACAAAGTCAAGACACAGTGCGTGTTTGGTTAAGCTTAAAAATATTTACTTATAATTGAAAATGAGTTATTTGTGCTGTAACTCATGCCTTACTCTTGATTTAAGCATTTTTTCCTACTTCAAAGTTAAAACACGTAATTTAAACATGTTTGGAAATAAAATGTTGCTAAGATAAGTTTAAGTAAATTAAAGGCTGAAAGTAGTCATCAAGGTAATTTATAGAAAATTTATGAGTTGAATAAATACAAAATTGTTCATCTAATTTTGTGAAGATTTCCAATAAGAAATGGCTTTGTCAAGATCATTATGAAAATTGAGATTATAACTAAAGTTTGGTTCTCACTTATTATACTTCCTCGGTAGAATGGGAATGTACTGTAATCGACACTATTAAGAAAGAAAAAGAAGTTTAAATCTTGTTTATTATAATGTCTAATAACATTGTGGTACATTTATATCTCCCACAAAAGAAGGATGAATTGGTCATAAATTCTTATTGACCCCAAAAAATAATTCGTAGAAGAAAAATAGATGATAAATACAAAGATCTTACAGGTAAAAAGATGAGCCCATGCAAGAAACCTAGTAGCACCAAAGAAAGGTACATTTTGAAATAGTAGACCTGCAAATCATAGAGTAAAGTTAGATCACTAGAAAAAAAAGGCGACTTTTCTTATTCACGAATCTTAATGTGTGAGAACAGATACCACGAAGACTTCGGTCTTCGAAAAGCAAAGAACAAGCACACCAACGAGCTTCGTGAGTGTGATTCCACTGCCAAATAGAAAAAGATGAACTCATCAGTTGAATCATTATGTATTGATGGGAAAAGGAAATTGCATCCAGAAGTCTTCTCAAAAGATTGGAAAAGAATAGCTTTACCAATAAATAAGTTAATTTCTTGAATTCAAGTATGAAACTGAAAGTATATGGACATCAAGATTTTTTTGATCTGTTGGAGCGTAGAGAATTTAAACCTTGGCTAAAAGCTCAAGGTACATTTTTTGTTGCATTTGTAGAATAGGTTCGGAGATAAAAGTTAACTGAACGAGTCGTAGAAAAGGATTCATGTAGCCGACCCATGTTTCGATAAGCTTACAAAAAAGGTAATATTACTTTTTAGGAAATTAAGTAAAGACTTGCTTTTCAAAATAAATTTTTCATCTAAAAATCTCAAAAAAATAAAATAAAAAATAGAAGGTAATTCTCAAAAGCTCAAAGATGTCAGGTAATTTTTTTTTTTTTTAAAGTAACTTCTAAGCTTAGCCAAACATGATGTGTCACTTCCGACTTTACGGCACCACACTCCATCAAAACACAATGGAAGCAACTTTTCCAAAATGATGTGCAAGTCAATTCATAGTGCATTATGCCTTTTCCTTCATCTGTGTTTACTGCTTGAAATATCTATTACAGATAGGTCATAATTTCGTGCTGTATAAACAATGTAAAACAGGAAATCAGCAGCTCTGGGGAAGCACGATCAGAGGGTGGAATAAGTTGTATGCATCCAGTGAATAAGTAAATTAGGGCATGCTTCATTTATAAATACAGTATGATTACCAATAGAGACTAATTTCTATTTGGAGAGAGAAGAAATATTTGGTGCAGATATCATTTATTTCCTATTGTGAATTACTATTGCCCCAAACTATGTCGTATAATCAATTGATACTATATATTATGCTATAAGTAGTTCATCAAACGTTTTTCTTGTGCAAATGATAGTGTTTCTTTGAGTTGCATTGCATTACTTGCATTGTCTATATTGTTTTCTCCTTCATCCCCACACAAAGTCAAACCAGACAGCGATTTTGGGGACTGATGAAGTAAAAGCTAAGAAATGGCCAAAAAAATATCTACAAAAGCTTCTCAAACAGAAAGAGAGAGGGTAAACCTAAAAACGGAAGCCCCCATTGNGATCATACCCCCCCCCCCAACACCCCGGCCATAACCCCTCACAGACCCAAAAGCATGCACGCATGCACTTGCTCTCAAGAAAGATAGAAATATCATAGATAGATAGACATAAACATTATATTCGGAATTGAGACTTACCAAGAAAGCATGTGTAATATGCACACAGAACTCGACGGCTATACCCACAGACATTATGAGGTTAACAACAGACACTGCATTGAGTTGAATATTCAGAATTGCCATTACACCCTGCAGTGTACCCACAAGTACAAAAAGTTTGAAAGTTATTATACGGTTCTATACGTCAAATTCTTATTTTGAAGTAAAGGTTCCCAAACAATTGGCAAGAAAGAAACATACCATGATATCCACAACGATCATTATCAACACAAGAAGAATAATAGCTGAAGTCCAGAAACTAAACATAGAAAGAAGTAAAGAGATAAGTAAATGAAAACGTTTAAACATGGACAGTAACAATATTAATTATAAAACTAGGGTAAAAATGCTGACCTGCATGTGATAACTAGACAAACGATAAAAACAGCACCTGTCAAATTTTAGCAAAACTCAGTGTTTTTGAGATGGATCAAAAAAATTATCAAATGGGTGAATATATGTAGTAAACAGAATGTCCTATTAGAAGTTTGGGTTAGAATATATAACTCTGTGACGAGTAAAAAAAGGTTTCTCCTAAAATATACTGTGCGTTGGAAACCGAGATATTCAATCCAGTATAGATGGTTGCTGATCAAATAGAAAATTAAGTCGGTTTGCCTGCAGGTGCAGTTGGTTGAAAAGAGTACAAGTCTATGAAAGGTTCTAACCAGTAGCTATAGCTAGGTTGATTAGTGCCGTCTTCCATATGTTGAGATATTGCTCGAAGAACATATAAAATACAGCATATGGGAACACCTCAATCTGCATTGGAGAAACCATGTCAGAACAGAAAATAGCATCAAGTGCATGATTATGAAGTTAACTATAATGCAGTATTAGCATTGGTACTGTGCATGATTGTATGTGCGCATTTCGAAACACACTTGTATGTGTGTTTGGTACGTAGTAGTGGATATTATAATGAGCAAGATTTCAGCTTCCCTTTGTCTTTAATACCGTAGGGTGCTATCCAATCCTCCTTATCAAACATATCGTACGAGATAGATGGACAGATGAACAGTTGGAGACACAGAAGAGAAATTGTGTACTTAAAAAATATAATGCACCTGTTTGGCCCCCATTTTCTAAAATACATTTTTTTTTTCAAACTCATTTTCAACCACACATTCTCCAAAAAAAATCACTTTTCACAAAAATCTATTCTCAAAAAATCTCTACCAAACAGGAGCAATATTAAGGGCAAAAAGTGTACAACAAAGTTTTGCAGTACAGACTAAAGACACATTTTTCATAACAGTACACAAATCCATTGCTAAAATGGAAAGAACTAAGAACCAAAATGCAAGATTTATGGCAGAAAAGTGGAACTACGAACTCGATTCTCAATGAAAAAAAGGACAAAATATGAACAACCCAGTTGCATGTCTATATCTAATAATTTATCCAACTAGCTACACCTGATACTCATGTCAAATTAAATATATACCTTTAAAGAATCAGATATTTTTGAACTAAAATCTCGTGCAGCCCTCATTGAGTTGACAAAATCAGACTGAAAGAGGAAAAGCCAAGACTCAAGAGAGTAAGTAACAGAATTAAAACACTGTAGAATAAACTTTTCAGCAACAGTCCTTACTTGTTTATTAAGTGGTGTGTGATATGTACGAAATGCTGATGCTTGAATAATTCCATCCTCGTAGCCTGATGAGTGATGACACATGGAAGCACTTAGACTAAGGTCAAAGAAAGTCGATAAACTATGTTATACTTAGCTTGCCGGTTGAATTTTGCATGTTTTATAAGATCTTCTAAAGTTCAATAAATCGTAACCATTGACTGGGCAGATTAACCTTTTACCAATAAGATCTTCTAAAGTTCAGTAAATCGAGGGGCGGCAGTGCTGGGCTAAAGCCCAGCCCCTCCCTCCCTACGCCCCTGAATGAATCATAACCGTTTAATTAACAGATTAACCTTTTACCTTTAAGCTCGACATTGTTTGTATAAGCCCCATTTCCACCTTTTGCACAATCAGAAGAAGGCAAAGCACTGAGGAACCAAGGAAGCTTCTCCCTGAATTGTGCTGTGGAAGGACGTGCATTTTGTAAATCTGAGCGGCGGAAACACTGAATAATTCCAATATTAGTCACTAAATGATAAAATAGGAAGTTATTAACTGTTAGTTCATGATATTTATACTCCAAAATGGGAGGGAGACAAGTAGAATAAGCACAAGTAATTACAAGTGCGTATTTTATTTTTTCACACCATGATCATTTGAAAAGTATAAATAGTTTGAAGTAGAGGGGTGCTCTATGTCCAGTAACAAGTAACAACATATATACCAACCAACAAGGATTAGATGAGTCAAATTACCGTTGTGCAATCCTTGCAAACTGTGCTGAGGCCACAAGATCCATCACTTGACGAACAACAGGGAGGCTGAAAGAATTATTTTATCATAAACCAATTATGTAGGATTCAACTGTAAGATGATTGCGGAACAGTGTAATTTCCACTTCAAGTGTAACCAGTTTAAGACAAAATGAAGAGTTTAAACATTTGTTGTACAGAAAAGTGCATCATAAAAGCAAGAAATAAAGAGACCTGATCATCAGGGGGGCAATAACTCCCATTTGTGAATTTCCTACAGCATCCAAAAGCTTCCGGAGAGATCCAAACAAGAAAATCATCAAGCCACGAAGCCGCGGGTTTAGCAACATAACTCGACTCCGGTACTAAAGAAGCTCTTGCAATCTGCAGAAGTTGGATTTAGAAATAAATAATATAATAAAGATAGAAAAAGTAAAAATTAAAAAAAAATTGGAGATTCTTAAAGAAAATAAGTTCTAACATCTACTACTAGAACTTAAAGACAACCTGAGATGCCCAAGAACAAAATTCTTGTTGCTTCATTAAATGGTTATTATGGTTATAAGTTCTTAGTTGACCAACTCCTCATGTAGAGAACACAGTGTTGACAAATTCCAGAAGAAGTCTTAGTTCCTTAACAAATAAACTCTCACTTACATCCAAAGTAAAAGACCTATAAGATCGAGTAAGAATAGCATTCATGTGGCACACTATCCTTGTTGAAAACTTAAAAGTTGGAAAATTTATCTAATGCAAGAGATGAAACTTTAATAGCGTGTTTGGTAGGATAAACTGTACAGTACTGGAAAATAATGAAGAAATTTCAGTGTCAAGTCCTGGACTGAGTGCTAAACGTGCAATAAATGCATATGATGCACCCCATCCTTCTGGTTTACGAGCTGAGGGGAAATAAGAAGGAAAATATCATAGTTTTCAAAAACACATACAAACTACATTTGCACATGTCACAATCTCAAGTTCAAGATCTCTGATCAACAGGAAAAGGCAATTTCAGAAAAGATCATATTAGATAAACTTATACAGAGTTAAAGTTCAACTCGGCTAGAAACGAAGTATCTTTAACTCTGCACAAGACAATTGTTTTACCTCATTTAAAAGAGAATTAGAATCACATTGGCTTATGGAGCAAAGCTGGTTGGTTTGTCTTGAATCTGAACTGAAGAAAATAAACAACACAAACATGTTAAGAACTTCAATACAATGGAAAAAATACATATCAAGTCGGCCATAAATGTTATCCTAGCATAAGTGACTCTAGTAACACTTTCCCTAAATATGTGAAAAGGAAAACAAAGTAAAACCAGCGATGGAATATACATGAGAACGAAGTATGGCCAAAATACCTATAGTTGTAGTTTTTCACAACAAAGTACAGTGGTGGTCCTATTCTGAGATACTCTGAGACATTATTAAAGTAACCCTGTAAGGAGAGTAGACATATACGTAAATGCCACTTCTCAGAACATCATGAGAAGATCTAATTTTTCAAAGAACAAACATATTCAGAATACAAGACCTGAAGATACGAGTCTCTAGGGAGAACAATTTGCTGTTCTAAACCAGGTTGAATTCTTGTACATAAGGCCTTAGAGGATCAATAAGGAAAAATTCCCTTTTAGCCGCAGAAAAAAGTTGCTACTAATATATAAAATAATACAAAGTTACAAGAATGGCAGAAAAAGAGTGGAGCAACTTACAATGCTTGCCAATGCAAAAGCAACAAAGACAGAGATAACTGCTATTTTGACACCCCAAATATTCAGAAAGGGAGCATGAATTTCCTAGAAAAAGGAAACCCACTTGTTATTACTTGACAAAAAAATGTAATTGTATAGACTATGCAAACTCAAAAACCAGAAAACTCATTTAGAATATTCAATGAATCCATAAACCTATGATCACATTTGCACAGAAGTTGACCACTCCTAGCTCGGTCAGGGGGTGGTTAAAATTTTTCAAGTTCTAGAACCCCTCTGCTATTTTTAATATCCAGAAAGGCACCTCGAGCTCCATAACAGATAGGTAAAACAGATAAAGACTAGTTATACCCAAATATAAGGTCCAATATTTTTAAAAATACTAGTGCTCTTAGACAATTATAAGTCATTCTTGGTACAAGTATAATAGACTCACTGAGCATTTTGTCATACTGCTAATCACAGTAGTTAAAGAAACGTCAAGGGTCTGATTTCTGCTTGTTTATTGATTCATTCACCAAACAAAGATCCAAGTCTTTAGGAAGAAAAAATAAATCAGGCACAAGAAACATGCAAGATATCTCTTACCTTCATATATCGAGCTAACAGTCCAGGTTTCTGAAGATGACTGCCTATAATATCATAGACAGAATTTCCTTAAGCTCAATGCAATAAGAGGTAATAATAACTGAAAGCACAAAGAAGAAATGGAGTCCCAAGTCATACCTTTATCGGGATCCGGATTTGAACCAGAGAGTTTTATACAAGGAAAACAATCAATCCTGTTGTCCTCAGCTCTCAGGAAGTCAAAAATAATCAAGGCAACAAAAGCAGTAACTTGCAGAAGGAAGTCCAACATAACAGCAAGTGCTGCAAATAGTGTATATAGAAGTTGAATAAGAAGACCAAGCAAGTATAACTTATAAAGTAAACTATAATCAAACCATGTTAAAAAAATATTGGTGATCGCTAAACTTTTAGCAAATTTTATGTAGTCACCAAACCCCAAGTTGTTTCAAGTTGGACACTGAACTTGAACTTTGTTACAATTGGTCATTCATTCTGTTCATGACCTAAACTTTGTTACAATTCAAGTTCAATGGCCCAATTACAACACATTTTAAGTTTGGTGGCTGACATGAAATTTTGCTAAAAGGTCAAGGACCACTAATGTTTTTAATCCCATGAGCTAAAGTTAACGAGACGATGATACCTCCTAAAGTTTAAAATAAACACTTCTAACCTGCAAACATGGAAAAAACACGGCAAGCTGGCATAGGAATAAAACTTCCAACTGCAAATGCTAAAACCTCAGATAGACTTGCTAGTGTTATAGATGGTCCAACTTCTACAAGTGCATTACTAATTCGTCCCTCTAAAGGCAATTCCGACTGTTGCCGTTTAACTGCTTGCACCAGTATGCACATGTTGTCTACCCCAACCTGATAGATACAATGGAAAAGTTCAAAATTGAATCCCTCCCAAATCCCAGTTACCAGTCCAGAGATCTGAATGAACATAACCTTTCTAGAATAAGAAGTAAACGGAAATATGTAATAAACAACAATGTGAAATTATGTCATAGGAGGATCCAGTGAAATAGAACTTACAGCCAAAACAAGAAAAGGGATGACTTCCATTATTATAAGTGTTGATTTTATTCCAATTGCACTGAAAAACCCAACAGATCCAAGTACAGAAAGCATGACAAGCATAACTCCTGAAAGACCGAGCAATACCTGAAACAGTAGGCGTAACAGATATCATTTAATATTCGGATCAGGATGATTAAGGACAATACCTTTAACAAGAAAAATAAGAGATGAAAAAATAATGCAAAGATTATTGAGTGCCCTAAGGATGTCAAATACATTCCTCTAGATGGTAATATAGAGATAAGGTAGGTTAAATATCTTTTCTTCTTCTATTTTCCAAAATAACTGAGAGAATTAAGCTACTTGACCCCTTTCCTTTTGGGTTACCCGACCCCACCGCCCCTCTCACAATGTGGGGGGCCCGAGGTGAATAAAATAATCACCGGGTCCCCCCCATTGTGAGTGGGAAGCGTGGGCCCGAGTAAAGCTACGTGTAACCCAAAGGGTACATGTAGCATTGCCCTAACTGAGATATGTACTCCAACAAAGGTGAAATTTAAAGGATCAGGTAAATGAATTTAAATTTATACTAATTATGCATTCAAAAGGACCAGTTCAAGGAGTGTTACTATATCATCTCAACTATAGTAAAAAGATAAAAAAATGCTAGGCTTACTGATTTCCTTTTTAAATGATCACTTTCTCTACAAATTACAACAACAACAATACAGCTAAGAGTTCAGAATATAAGGCGTCGTGTATACTAGAAAGCTATAAATGTTTTTAGTGTTACCAAAGGAATTTCTGGCTTGTGTCATTGGAAAATGTAGAAAGAAACAGAGAAAACGGGAAGATCCTTAATAGACTAAAAAAGTTGGAACAAGTTAATAAAATTAAACGAGAAGAGAAGTCATCAAAAGTCAAAGTACCTTAATTAAACATTAAAAGATTTGAGAAATAGATGCAAGTACACAAAAGGGTTTTCTATATAAACATACCTTAGATGAGATATAGCACGAGGAGAAACGGGGAGTATCTCCCAGAGTCAAAGATATGTAAGCAAACATTACAAGATAGCTTATCTGACACAGAACACAAAATATATTAAAAGAATACAAAGGAAGCAGCTGGTATGAGAATTAAATTAAATACTCGTCCATATTGATGAGCAGAAAAATGTTATAACATATTTTTCATTCTCATTAAGAAGAAAAAATTTCCACTTCTTTAGAACTAAAGACGTAAATTGATAAGAATTGCGGATGAAGAAAGAGATTTTCATTTCCCTACCAAGATAGTTATAGCATCTGCAGTACTTTCTCTTTTTAGTTCTTCCTCAACAGAACTTTCTGATGAAAATGAGAGTGTTAAGTTTTTAGCCAGGACCATTGGCAAGAGTTCCTCCTGTATAACAGAATTGGATGAGAATCCAGGGCATTTCAATGAACACGTACACTTTAGGGCATTATGTGAATTATCAATACACAGCCATAAATCCAATTCGAAATTCCTTTATTCACGTTTAATGTCAATATAATAATTCAAGTTTACATTAGTATGCGTGAGATCATTTCGACACATTTTTTACACACACACCTCACAGACTACAAAGAAAACATAATTACAGAATAGGGCTTTCAGTTAATGAAAAATATATACGAAAACGATTGCAAACCTTTGCTAGCTGAATGAAGGCTTTCTCCCATGCCACTGCCCTCTTAGTATCATTCCCATCCTTATCAATTGCGTTGTTCACAGGGTAGGTCACAATGAATGCAGAAGCCTGTGTCAGGAAAAATATAACTTGATTACTGTATACCTCATTTATAGAAGAACATATTGCAGGGACGTAAATTACCTCCAAATAGTTATTTCCAGAGAAACCACCAAGAGAAGTGCTTGGATCAAGTGGAGCTTTAAATGCGCTCATACACGTTTCTGCTGAAGTATAATGCTAAAAGAAACCATATAACAGATAAGTATCTCTGAAGAAGATAGAGGTCAAATTAAACGCAAAGCAAAATGAAAAACAAATTTAGAATATCATGGCATGAAGATGGAGATCACATAACATACCTGAAAACAATATTCAACATGTTCAAGACCCCCAAAGCCATCATAGTTTGCAGGATCCATCTTGAAATACTGTCACACCGAGTAGGTTTAGTTAGTTTCAGCCATAGGTAGGGTAATAAGACTAAATATATCCGAGCAGAAATAGTTGGAATACATGCAAGAGCTTTGTCGTCATAGAAAAATTATTACTATTGATGCCTTATGAATATTAGCATAGGGAATATTGGTATCCTGTTATTGAAGTTTTGTTACAACGGGGAATTCAAACCTTTCTGTTACTCTGGAAAAATGACCAAAATAAAAAAAAAAAGGAAGTGAGAGCTTGAAATTCTGAAGGATTTATAAAACCATGATACCTGAAGAACATTCTGAGTTGCACAATCTTTGCCAAGGGGCTTCATGCAAATGTCGGTCAGAGATACCATCTCACCAGAGAAATTAGCTTTAATAGCATCTACCTATCAAAATAAGAAGATATATAACCCCCTAAGAATCTTTTAGTAAAGTACGACATAATTTTTTATATCACATAATTAAAGTAATGCCTTCTCATTACATAAAAATAACAGTAAGTCACCTTTTTCTGTACATCAAACATTAACTTTATATTGTTTTCTGTCACAATTGTCGGTGCTTTTCCACCTGTGTCTGGGATTGTTGCTATTATGAGCTGCAAAATTTCAGGCTTAGTATTTCAACCGGTGGGGTGGAGGTGGGGGACAGATTTTGAACTTTACTGACAGCTAGCAACAACAAATTACTAAATAAAACAACCTAAATAGATTGGATTGGAGCAGAATTCTCTGGAGATGTCTAATAAAACAGAAAGACACTGGATCAATGGATATATACAAAGGAAATGCACAAATTGATACAAAACCTGCTCGATTCTGTAAAAGGGGGCAAGGTGATTGTCAAAATATTGTTTTTCTTCGGCAGCTCTACTCCCAGGGCCTACCCATAGCTGAAACATTAGTGGTATTAATAGTCAATCACAATAGAACCAACCGATTTAAAAATATTGAGCATCATAATGAACACTAGATAAAACTTATGTCCAAAGATCTAAGTAAAGTGATATGATATGTGAAGCATCTCAAAGTAGATTGACCAAGAACAATAATATTGATTAGGATTCAGACAAAGATTAGCATGTCTAATGTGCATTTGAATTAAAAAGTGAAACAAATGCCACAGACACTTCAAAGCTTCACTTAGTATTACCTTCTCCGGCCTTGTCTCTACTTGGAAACGAATAAGACCTAAGCAAAGCACAAGAACAATAGCCAGTGACGAACACAATACAAGCATTGGATTCCTAGCAACCCATGTTCCATATCTCCTGAAATGGGAATGTAATCCACAGTCAAATAGTCATTCTTAAATAAATATCCTTGGAAACTCCTCATGAGTACTGGTTTAAATGGTATTGTGAGTGACCTGTAAAACTTTGACATGTATCCTTGCACGATTGAAAGTTGAACGCCATTAGAAATTTGAGGAACATCCTCAAGCATCTGGTAATTGGAAGGAGTAAAAGAAGGGAAAAAAATTGTAAAGATAGGTGGACTTTAGAGATGATCTATAGAGAACTAAAAAATGAAATTTCAAAGATGAACTAAGAGTAACAGAGAAGTTTTTTTTTTTCTTTCTTTTTTTGTAAAGATATTATCCAAATAAATCACATTAATTTCTACACGTATATGTTGCTTCCAAATATAGGATATGAAGACAGGCAAAATTACTAAAAACGTCAAGCTCAGAGGGAAATAGTCTATGAAGCACGGACGGTCCTCCTAGGTTTCATGTCTATACCCCGACATACATTGGACAACGAAACTCCGGGACATATTTATGTGTCTTGCTTGCTTCAAAATTTTGTTTCAATGTGTCCATATGGTGTTTTATCCGTACTTCATAGGAAGCTTCATAGGAAATAGAAGAACTCAACAAGCAAACAAATCACTCAGAAGTCATGAAATGGCAAGCACCTGCATTGGTATATTGTCGTCTTTCTGCCTGTTTACTTGACGAACAACACCACCATTGGTGACATTAACTAATGGTTTTGTTCTCGAATCAGAACTTCTCCTTTTTTTATGGACGAAACCCCACCCAAGAAACGCAGAGACTAATATAATATACAATAATGTTACAGCAACATCGACACATTTTGCCTGCACCAATCAAAAGAACATTAATTTGAAATCAGTTAAATAAATTTAACGCTTGTTTGGTATGAAGTAGTGGACAAAACTCGACAATATAATGAACAAGATTTTAACTTCATTTTCTTTAATACTATCCAATGTTACTAACAAACATGTCAATAAATATACAGCAGATTGTGCTCTTTCAAACCTCTTTTGTCATGCAAATTATTAAACTAAACTAAAATGCATTAACATGTCCAAAGATACATGTCTCAGACAAAATCAGTGACCATCCAAATGGAGCTTTCTCTCACCTTAAGAGACCCTATTCTCACAGAACATGAACCTTCATGGTGAGGAGAAGAAGAGGCTGAATTTGAGCAGACGGGAGATGAAGGACAATCGCCACATGAACAGCCTAACGAAGTGTCACCACATGAATATGTAGACACATTCATAGGTTTCATTCCAGATGACTCGGGAGCATTAGGCGACAGATTAATAGCATACGGTGATCCTGGCACACCAAGAGGTGCTTTTCTACCAATAAAAGCATACCACTCTGCCAAATATAATTACAAGTCAGCAAGCATTCTAGAAAAATTCTTGAAAGTCTAATACCAGAGACAACTCACTAACTCTGCCAGTAATTTTTAACAATCTATGTGATTTTTGTATTTTGTTTACAAATTTGAGCATGTTTTGGCTAAGCTTAAAAGTAAGAACGAGTTACATTTAGTTTCCAAAGATATTTTGATAACCTACTTTTTCTTATTTTTAAATAAAAAGTAATTTATTTTGGAAATAACTCGTGTTACTGCCAAAAATAAGTACGTACTTATTTTCAATATTGATTAATAAAAAAAAAATTATTAGCCAACTTTTTAAGCTTAGCCAAACATGAGCAAGGAAAAATTGTAATGACAAACTAAAATAACTTGATGCAATTGCAAGAACGCAAATGCACACTTGCATGATTCTTTGTGGGTGACAAAACATGGAGAAATGGATTACCTCTAAAATTTTTAGCACCAGCACCAATGAATTCTATGGCTCGAGTATTCATAGTACCAAATTTAACATCCTTGCAGGATTCGAACATTCCTTCACCAAAAGTGTCAGTGATGTAAAAGTCAATTCCATCGACGGTCGAATTATTTCCAACCTGAACAGAACATATATACAAGAGAAAATAAAAGGAACGAAAGAAAGCCTGAGAGTCCAAAATGGAGAAATTCTTCTTGATAAGTCAAACAACAGAGTGGTCGTGCGGGGTAGGTAGGCAATGTACAACCAACTTGTCTATAATTAAGCTGGTAAAAAGGAACACATTTATTTATTTGAATTGTCTTTAACATTCTCCTCACGTGCAGATTAGATTCAGTTTTTTTAAAAGGCCTGTCGTGCACAAATTTTACACAAACACACACTTACATATAAGTTTCAGTACTGACCTTGGAAATGGAAGTCACGTTGATAAACTGACTCTGATTGGGAGAACATGTAAGCTCGCAGAATAAATTCAAAAAATTTCTCAAGCATGCTGGACATCCTACAAGAAAAGGGATTGCCTGCAATAAAAATGCTACGACGAATTAAGTTCATTTCTTATAACAAAGATTGAGAGAAAAAACCAGTAACAAGAAATATTTGATAATAACCAACACAGTCCTTTCCA